>ONZH01000094.1:0-22855 GCA_900303285.1 Rhinella marina | reverse complement strand
GAAAAATATTTCAAATTGACAAAAGCATAAATATGCAGAGAAGTAAAAAATTATTTTTTGAATATATATTTAATTTTCTTTAATTTTCTGGTAACATAGTAACCTAGTTTGTAAATGTAAGGAATAGATATCAATAATATATTCAGGCAAGGTCAAAGTATCAGTATAGTAGTCATATAGTAGTCATTATAGTATAGCATCAAATTAACCAGTATACAGTAGTTGGAAAAGACCAATTGTCTGATCACAGCAAATGGTCAATAGTATGTTTTGTGGTGGTATCTGTTTAAAAAGCCAATATTACCGGCTTGACCTACATTCCTTATTAAGCTAGGGAAATGACAAGTAAGGATAATAAGCTAAGAGCGTATGACCTGTGTAAGGGTTTAGATGTTAGATGCAGAAAAATATGATACAGCGGTCCCTCAAGATACAATGGCCTCAGGATACAATCATTTTAACATGCCATAGTGTTTCCTGGACCATCGTACGTTGAAACTAGACTAAACATAAAATGTCTAAGACTCAGATCTAACCTATCAAGGCCGCTTCTCTAGTAAAATAGCTGTATTAGTTGCTATTTTTCAGCTATTCCTGACTGTTATATGTAAAATGTAAGAATGTAAGGACTTGTTTTATCAGTTTTATCTGCTTATTTTTCTTAAATCTCCACTTTCTCTTATCTTGGATGAAATGTTGACGCTTTGGAACCGAATACTCAACTTAAAATGGTTTCATCCTGGAACCAATTAATATTGTAACTTGAGGGACTACTGTATATCAGAATAAGAAATAACATAGATAAAAACAAGGATTCACGGCCCTCACAAATTACCTGTCAGAAGGTAAATGACCAATAATGGTGTTCAGAATTCAAGATATCACTGAGACCACCATACAAAACTTAGCCTTTAATTGATACCATATAAAACAACAAAATAAATCTTATTATGTCAAAGAAATATAGCCATAAAAGGTCTCAGGCAGGGATAAATATTGTAGCTACAATAGGGGGGAGGGGGGAAGGAAAAGACTTTCCCTACAATGTCCCTATACCATAATACCCTACCTACTAGACATAATACCATAATACCCTGCCTACAAGACACAATTTTGTCCATCCCCTTAGCCTTGGAGCTACTTTTCATCAACCCTGAAATTGGTTATGTAGTATCTAGTTTGTTTGATTCCTTGTCGAGAAACTAGGATTGGGTTTTCTAGTTTGGAACATTATTTTCCACTTAGGATTTAGTTTTGGAGCATCTAATTAATTTTTTAACAGATTTTTGATACCCGTTTGTTATTTTTGATATTGGTTTTTTTTCTTTCTATGATACATAGTGCATTTTCTTTTTTGGTGGTGGTCTTATCTCTGTATCATGGCCTCAGTAGGGTACCCAGGACGTTCCTGATATGGGATCGCCCCTTTCGGGGAGACAATTCCGTCTTGTAGGCAGGGTATTATAGTATAGGGACATTGTAGGGAAAGCCTTTTCCTTTCCCCCTCACCCCTATTGTGGCTATAACATTTATCCCTGCCTGAGACATTTTATGGCTATATTTCTTTGACATAATGAGATTTATTTTGTTTAATATGATATCAATTAAAGGCTAAGTTTTATATGGTGGTCTTTGTGATATATAGATAAAAACAAAAAAGCGGAGCACATCATAGGCAGGATTACTTAAAATTGGTAGGTGAGTTACATGTAGATATGCAATTACACTCACCTAATTTTGCAAAGGGCACCACTACCCCACTACCATATTAGCCTCTACAGTTTCTTTGAGGATGCAGCTCATGACCCCTGCCGGCTTGTTTAGGTCATCAGTTTCTCATAATCTGGAGGTGGAAGTTGAATCTGGCAAAGTGTGCACAGTCTAGGCCAAGGTTCATATGAACCTGAGGAATTCCCAGGACATTCAAAAAAGAATTGCTAACAGAAAGAGATCTCAAGGGGCTAATTTGGTGCTGGGTGACAAAGTGGTACTGGGTGACAAATTTCCTTGGTCCATACAAAATTCTAGAGGTTATTAATCCTGACGCTCTGGAGTCCCAGGTCAATGATGTGGTGTGCTAGGGCTCCAGAGCATCAGGACACTCAGCTGGCAGCTCCACCTGGCGTACAGAGACGTCGGCTGGAGCTGTTCCTCACTCTGTACAAAATGCTGGCACCTGCATGTGCAGGTGGTAGTGAACTTCTAGTGCTCTGGCTCCCCCTGATGTTCCCTTGCTGTTATTGAAGCCTCTTCTGGCTTAGATTTTCTGAATTGGTATTTTGTTTATCTTTTTTGGCTTCTGGTGATTTGATATTGTTTTGATCTCCTGGTTTTTGACTTTCTGGCATGTTGATTTTTGTACTTAATTTAAACTGTTTTAACCATTTTAACCATACATCTACTCTTTTTGTACTTAATTTTAACTGTTTTAACCATTTTAACTGTACATCTACTCTCTTAGTGTTTGTCTGTTCTTCCCTGTTTGTGTGTTCTTCTTGCACGTATCTCAGCATATAGACTACCACCCACTTGTGGGGTTACTGCCTAGGGTGACCGTGCATGTAGATAAGGATAGTGGGTCCGGAAAGTTTTAGGGCTGTACTATTCCTGTTTGTGTTTGATGATGGCTGCTTTATCCTGACACTCTGTCATCTATGAAAGTTACGTGTGCATGTTTCTTTTTTAAATACTCTGATTACTTGCTCATACACACACAATGCATTTAAGGTATGCACCAGTCCCTTTGTCAGTGACTTCAACAGTGTGATAAAGAGACAGGTATGGCCCTGAAACACATTACAGTATTGACAATAAATATTGTATTTTTTATACATGTATACCTATCCTTGAGTCGGCAAACCTGATCCCAGTTCCTAAGCTCCAGAAATATGAAATAAGAATATAAACGTTCCAATTAGAGATGAGAAAATGAATTCTAAATTAAATGGATTTGTTAAGAATTTCACAAAAATTATTTCCCGAATAACTGTTTCACTGAAAATGTGAGAGATACAGGGCAGAGAGGATGATGGAGGATCACATAAACCTGGGAGCCACCATAATTAACTAGCAAACAGTCTGTGAGCCAATCAGGAGGTAGGATAATGGCAGGTCCTTCAGCTCTGTGCTGTGTGTAATGCATACATGCTATTTTGAGCTCAGCCTTCCATGTGAGCGGACATGTGTTCCATTTTACAAAGACACTAATTACAGATAGAAGCCAGCCATATTGGGTGGTTGCGAGGATAGTTTAGGGATATTATTAGTTAGTTTAGGGATATAATTAATAGGTAGAAAAGCCGGAGTTTTATCAGAAAAGGGTTGTGTGTCTTTTACAGTGGCAAGCGGAAAGCTGTTTAAGATCCTGCAGTCCTTGCATAAACATCCTTTATTTCTGTGCATCAGCAGTCAGCATTTTTTTTTAAAACCTACAGTTCTTAAGGGTTTTATACAAATATTCCCAGCACCCTCAGGGGAATACCTGGATACACCTTTGCTACCATTTAAAATTGTGTAGTTCAACGCATTGTACTGCATTAGTATATCAATATACTGTCCATTTAGTGTGTTAATATACCATACATCAATATAACAGTTTAATGCACTGCATTTTACATTTTAATATACTGTTCAGATTAATTTAAGGCATTGTACAGGATCAATATTACCAATTTAATTAAATGCATTTTACTGGATTAATATGCTGTACCATCCAGTTTAAAAGGGTTTTCAAGATTTTTTTTTTACTGATAACTTATCTTCTTTTTTACTGATGACATCAGTATCTGATTGGTGGTGGCCTGATACCCGGGACCCACACGGATCAACTGTTTGAGAAGGCAACTGTTTCTGAGGCATCTCAGAAAACCCCTTTAATTCAACTCATTATACTGCCCCAATATACCTTTGGAAATTGTCAATACCAGTGTAATGTGTGTTTGTAGCAGGGGATGTTTAATTGCGCCTTTGTTAATAATTACCAAAAAAAGTAAACATTTTTCCACAGTTTAATAATCAGTGTAGCAAACCTGTGACTTGTTATTGATTAAATAGGCCTCATAATAAAATGTCTAGTAAATGACAGAGTGGAAAATTAAAGTCCAGTGCTACGTCATCTTCAAGTCAGAATGTGGCTGTAATAGTGCAAACAGCAGTAGCAGCATGCCCAGCACACACATATGGCCAGTAGTGGTAGCAGCAGCAGGCCACAGTTCTTGCAGGTCCTGATTATTATTGATGACATAGAGGATGACATTGGGCACTGGATGGTTCATTCCACTTCTCAGTCAAAGCAGGATGATGTTGATGTCACCTCTGAGTCTGACACTGTGCCTTTGAGATAGAGGTCACAGCATTCCTTCTGCTCCTCCTCATTGTGGCCCAAGAAAAGCCTTTCATTTGCATCATCCCTGTCTTCACTGTCCTGCCCTGGTAGGGTGCCTTTTTTCCTAAGAAGAGGCAACAACACCCCATGTGCTATGGAAGATACTCAAGATAGTATCGCTGCTAGTGATTTGCGAGAATAGTCTGCATTTGGACTGCCATAAGAAGAAAGTACAAGATGAGGTGGGGAACCTGATGCATAGCTTTGTTTATGGTGGTGGTAGTATTAGAAGTGGAACTTTTAGCCATGGTGATAGCAGTAGGGCAAAATACAGAGGTAGGAATCAGGAGGGAGGCAAGAGGCCCACAATGACATATCAAAGTCTGATAAAAGTGACAGGGAGGGTGAGGACTATGATGATGATCGTGATGTAAGATACCCAACCACCAGTTTTTCTCCAAAAAAGCCATCCCTACCTTATACTCTCATGTGGCAAAGAACGTGGGCCACTGCTTACAATTGTCGCTGTTTGACAAGGTGCACACCACTATGGACACCTTGAGCATCTGTTATGGGCTAGGGCAGTACATGTCCTTCATGGCCTCTTGGGTCACTGCTTTCTGCAGCAGTGGCAATGGATAGAGATGAGCAAAGTTATGGGAAATTCGATTTGGCTGCTTCACCGAATTTCACAAAGAAATTCGCTTTGTAATGAATTGCTTCGTCATGGAGTACACTTCTTTGTATGTAGCAGCACAATGACAGGGCTTTTCAGGGTTAATCAGAGTAAAAATAAATAAATTCTCAACTTATCCATTTGATTGAGTAGAGGCTGTCAAGGCCATTTTGATTGAAGACACAGCATGACTCATCATCACGATGGCTGGCGTGGCGACGCCGTATGTCACCACACGCAAGATTTCACACAGCATATTCAATCAAGATGGTCGCAAAGGCTTCTTTGCATGCAAATGGATGAGTATGTATTTTTTTTTGTTTTCACTGCCATTCACAAAGCAAGAGGGAATTCGGCAAATCAAATTTTTGCTGAAATTCGGATCAAAGTCAATTTGTTTGACTTCAATTCATTCAACACTAGCCACGCAGCACTGCAGCAACAAGGCCAGGTCCTGTTGACACCTCTACTTTTGTGTTGGTCTGGTTCCCACACCAGACACTTATCTGCCTACTCCACAGAGCAGAGTGTTGCTTCCACCCCCCCTCCTTCTTATCATGTGTGTAAACTAAAGTGTTGCCACACTGTCTTAGAACTAATGAGCCAGGGCAATGGTAGCCACACAGCTGATCATTTGCTAAAGTGCATTAAGCAGCAGATATCCCACTGGTTGTCTTGGCGCCAAGTACAACTGGGCAAGGTGATCAGCGACAATAGTAGGAACATTGCATTTACCCATAGCTATATATGTCAGTGTCAATCTGACATTATGTACTATTGCTGTCCCTGTGTTAAAAAGCTTAAAAGAACTATGTGGGGAGAGAGAGAAAAAAAAAGAGAGGAAGACAAGACTAAAAAAATATGAGCCATAGAGGACCTCATAGTGTCATATACCAATTATCAGGCCAGTAGAAGCACTTTTGATTAAGGTAAAATTGATTCAGACCCAAATCAAATTTTTTGACACATTCATTAGAACTGGACCTAGCTCTAATAGCTGTTTTTCTTTATTGAAATTCTTACATATTCTGAGCTAGGATATAGTATTAGTATTAATAGTAATAGAAATGTGTTGCATAGGTCATTGTTCCAAAATCAGGGTTAACATAATGCACCACAAATGCTTGGTTTAGCATGGAACGATTAGTTTGAAATGTGACACATTCATATATTGTACAGCTCTCCGGAAAGAATAATTAGAGGAGAAATGGATCTGCAAAAACAATTACCTTTCCTGGCTTCATTATGCAGATTAGTTGTAGGTTATGAAAACTCTTTTTTAAAAGACATGTTTCAGTTCAAGGGCACTGACATTCTGGAAAGTTAAATAAAATGTAACAATAGATACAGAATAGAGTGGATTTTCTAATGTTATTCTAAAGGTATAATCATGTTATAGACCTTTTTTTTTATTATAGATACATTTAAATAAAATTTAGGTCACCTGATTAAACCATTGTTTTCCTTTCGTTGATCCAAGGCTTGATTTCCGAGTTATGGTACTTTTTTTTAACATGCAAATTAGGTATTTGGTGTCTTTCCACAAGAAGGAGTGGAGCTTGGGTGTAATGAGAGCAATGATGAGTCCCTCATTGCACCAAATACCTAATTTGAATATTAGGAAAATGTATCATAACTCGGCAATGGAGACTAATAAAAAATTAGATTGGATTGGTGCATATATTTATAAAAATTAGCAAAACTGAATAAAGAATCCAAGTAACATACAGTATATTAAGATTTCTTCCTCCCAGATTGCTGCTGGAAAACTGTGTAACAATACCCTGAAGATAAAATAGTATACTCATAACAAACACATGGGAGATAGCCTAAAATAAAAAATGATCTTGCACTCTCAATTTTCTCCAGCACCATTCTTTGTGGCACTGGTTCAGTCCTCCTGTAACTGCTTGTTTGCAAACTGCAGTGGTGATGTGCCAGTATATAGCATGGGACCATTGCAGCCAATGACTGTCCACAGCAGTCTACGACTAAGGCCCCATTCACACGACCGTATGAATGGGGCCGTATCTATCCGCAAAATTGCGCCAATAGATGCGGCCCCATTCACCTCTATGGGGCCGGGAGCCGCGGCACGGAGCATGTCCTATACTTGTCCGTGCGCACTGACAAGTATAGGCATTTTCCGAGCGCTGCAGAACACATGCCGGGCGGCCCCCGTATATTTGCGGGTCCACAGTAATGCGGGCCCGCAAATATACGGTCGTGTGAATGGGGCCTAAAGATGGTGATTGGCTGCAGCAGTCATGTGCCATATATCAGAACTTGCCCAATATAGATGGTGAACAAATAACAGGAGGATCACACCAGCACCATAGAGAGTGGTGCTGGAGAGAGGAGCGTTTAAGATACATTTTGTATTTCAGGCTATTGCAAGACTTGTCCGAGATTTTCAATTATCTTGGACAATCACTTTAGCATATAAGGAATATTTAACACAAAATATGACATAATACACAAGCAGTATTGTCAGTTTTGAGAAAGTAATGATATTGCTAGTTAAAAGTGAAACTAATTGTTGAACTCAGAGGTTGCAAAATCCTTCTCTTAGAGTTAAAAATAGGCTTCAAGCTTAGTTGGACATGGGCAATAGAGTATTTCAAGCAGATTACAACCAAATATGTATGTTGCTTCTGTACAATGTTTCATTTTTGTACTCAATGTTAGGAGCCAGCAAGGCACAAACTAATTTATGTATATAATAATAATAATTAGGGATGAACGAATGGACTTCGGATGAAACTTCAGAAGTCAATTTGCATAAAACTTTGTTCCAATACTGTATGGAGCAGGAGCTTGGTACAGAGTTAGAATGTATTGGCTCTGATGAGCCGAAGTTATTACTTTGCGAAGTCTCGTGAGACTTCATGTAATAACTTCATAAATTTATTTTTACTGTAAAAAACTATTTCCCGAACTCGGGTTCAGTTCGAGGGCTCCTGCTCCATACAGTATTAAAACAAAGTTTTATGCGAATCGACTTTGGATGTTTCGCTCATCCCTAATAATAATCTATTAATAATAATCTATGAATAATATTAATAATAATCTATCAATTGTTATTCAGTATTTTCATTGGTAGCTACATCCAATGTCATAAAATTATTGTAATCACGAAAAATTTGTAATACCAATCTCTCCCATTTTTCTTCTTAATAACTATGGGAAGATGGCTAGCTTATGCCAGACTCCTCTTGTTGTCTCCGTCAACTAACATAATCCAGTTCAATAATCAGTATCTCTAGGGTGAACTGAGTTAGAGTGGAGATCCTGTGGCGCAACCTAAATTCTCTAACATTTCTGGTGTTGAAACCTGGGAGGTAAGTGGAGGATCTGAAGTGGAGCTCAGAGGGACCGACTGAAGTCAGCAATAGTAAAAAAATGCCAGAGTGACACTATATAGCTATTGTCACAACCGTAGGCAGGGAAACACACTCACATGGTGAGTCATAATTTGCACCCATACTGCTGTACCTAGGACCCCACCAATCAGTTGTTTGAGAAGGCAGTGGAGCTCCTGCTTGTGTGTATAACAGCTTTGCTTGGTATTGCACACTCACATGGTGAGTCATAATTTGCACCCAAACTGCTGTTTCTGCCTACTTGCAGAGCAAGCACTAAACGGCCAGTCCACAACTAGTCGACCACTGTTATACTGATAAGTGCATGGAACCAAACTAAGCAACCACAGTAAAAACTGCAGGGACCTGTTAACACTACTGGAACCCAACACACACATAGAATGGTCGCAAAAATGGGTCTAAAGCAGGAGGTCAATATACAAATCACAGAAGAGAGTATTCAACAATATCCAAGCCAAGGGTCAAACCAGACGGGAAACAGGAGACAAAATCACTTAGCAGAGAGAGTGGTCCAAGACAAGCTGAAGTCAAAGCCAAATAGTAGCAATCCAATAACACACGATAGCAACTGCAGCATAGCAAGCACCTCAGGATAGGTCATCAGTATCTGATTGGTCGGGGTCTGATACCTACTTAGGAAAGCAGAGAGAAGGCAGTGGCACTAACATGTAGCACAAACAACTGATTGGCGGAGGTCCCTGGTGTCGGACCCCACAGTAGAGTTGAGCGAACCGTTGGGTTATTCTTCTTGCAGGATCTGCAAAAGGACTGCGATGACGTCACCGCGCTAACCACGTGGTTAGCGCGATGACGTCATCGCAAGTCTGCTGAATGAAGATAGAAAGACCTTTTGAGGTCCTACAAGAAGAATTTAGAAGAAGACACCGGCTGCGCGATCAAGTGGATGATGTGAGTTTTTTTATTATTTTTAACCCCTGGATGACCATTTTATATAGCATTCTGTCTTAAGAATACTATTATTTTCCTTTATAACCATGTTATAACGGAAAATAATAAAGTGAAGTTCGGGTCCCCATTCACTTGAATGGGGTCTGGGTTCAGGATGAAGTTTGGGTCAAGTTCGGGTCCCGAACCTGAACATCCTTGGGTTCACTCATCCCTTGTCACCAGTCTAAAAATGTTAGAAAAACATTTTAATTACATCATTAATGTGTATTGCCAGAGGAAGGGCTGGTACTGGTATACTAATTGGATTAATCCTGCCACCATTAAAGAAGAACCCAGCCTTAATTGGAATAGCAGCTCCGAAATCAGTCCATTAAAGCAATGAATGGAAGAGGAAGCTCTGGATCCATGTGAGTTACAGTTGTAGCTTTATTAGAAAGAGATTGCCATGTACTGTATTATGTCTGTTTTTCATATTTTTATATCAATCATGGCATTGCACAGAGCCCAATAAATAGTGACCAGCACTTTGGAGAAAAATTACCACATAGAAGATACCCACACAGGGCCCCTCATCAGCAACAATCAAATCATTTCTGCCACCACCACTCCTACCAGCTGAACTTGCCCTATGTCTGATACAGCTTTGAGCCTGCACCAACAGTCCAGTTCTACAATATATGCCAACTGTGATGTAGACCAATACCTCAGGCTAGGTACACTAGTCTATGCTACATATAATTTTTGTAATAACATTTTCAATGGTTGTTTTGAAAAAAAAAAAAAAAGCAATTGTACCAGATAATATGCTTATTTATACACACTTTGCAAAAATAAAAGGCACAGTTGGACAACCATGCAAACAAAACTGTGCTGTTGATACACTAAAATGCACTTATTCTATGCTTATACACTGTGGAAGCTTTTCAACAGGTTTTTGGGAAATAAGTGCAATTGGGCTTCTGCTGTGACCAAAATGTACCCTGCTGTTGATGCACTAAAATATACTTGTTTACACACTCATAAACTAGAGAAGCTTTACAATGGGTTTAAAAACTGACTATCGGCATTCAATCTGCCTAAATAACCGTATCTTTTCTGTACCCCTGTAAAATGTCTTGTGGATCTAATTGTTGTGTCTGTGACAAACACCTCCTGCCACATCAGTGCCTGAGCTCAGAAGGTGTCTCTGCTTGGGAGCTAACACTTTGAAAGATAGACCTGCCAATATCTTCACTGTTGATTGGCTATCAGCCTGACTGCATTCTGGGCAAGTCTGTTGGTCAGAGCCCCGCCTGGGTCATGTGATTCTCCATCTGCATCTCCCCTGTCCTGTTTCCGTCAGTAGTGTACTGAATTTGAAATGTAAAATAGGGGTTTCAGTTTTGTGTGATTTGTATGAATGGAATTACCAAAACTTCTTATTCGTTTGGAAGTAAGATTTCTAGTAAATTCGGAACTGATTTAATTTGTTTAGAATCAATTCTTCTCAAAGTGACTGCTCACTGTTTTCCTGTGTCTTGCCCCAATCTGTTTGGCCCGTCTCTACTTTCCAGATGAGTAAATTTGATCTGTGAGTGTTTGCAACGGTGGGTGAATCATAAGTAATTTTCAAAAAGTGGCCAAAAAGGATTTGTCATTTTTCTTATTATTATACTTTTTGGTACTATTTTTTGTAGTGTAATTTCCTGCCACAACAATCATTACTTGTTTGAAAATGCTGATGTGCATCTGATCTGAATTCCTCAGACAGATGCATTAAAAGGATCATTATACTTATTAATATGTTGAATAAATGTGGTGGACCAGTGATGGTTCATAACCTTAATCCCTGATTTTAAGGATCAGTGTTTATTAATATATTTTGTGGACTAGAATCTAGTATTGATAAAAATGCAGCCACAGTAATATTGATATGTAAGCATATATATGTGAAAGACCGCGCACTGAAACCAGTACAGACACACTCCTATTAAATGAGAGAGAACTATAGGGCTGTGAATAAGATTCTCCACAAATTACCTTATAAGAAATACTTCCTCCATTGAGTCTATCTTCATTCAGAGCGGGCTGGCTAGCTTTCAAGTTAGGGTGCATTCACATCACCGTTAGGGCTTCCGTTCAGTCTTTCCGTTATAACATCGTTATAACGGAAAGAAACGGGAATCCCCTAGGGAAATGGAACATCAAAACGGACACCTTTAAGAGCGCATTCCGTTTTGATCCGTCATTAATAAGAAGCCTATGGGCCCCATGCATAACGGAATCACGTCTTGGTGCCGTTAATGCTGGACGGAAAACAAAGTCCTGTCGACAGGACTTTGTTTCCGTCCAGCATAACGGCAACCAGACGGATCCGTTAGGCAGAGCCATAGGCTTCTATTATGACGGATCAAAACGGAATGCCTTTTAAAGGTGTCCGTTTTGATGTCCGTCCTAGGGATTCCGTTTCTTTCCGTTATAACGATGTTATAACGGAAAGACTGAACGGAAGCCCTAACGGTGACGTGAATGCACCCTTAATCTGTTTTAGTTGCGGACCGCGCTCCAGCCAGAAGCGCGGTCACGCTGGTAAGAGATTCGCAGTTCGCTCTCACCTATCTGATATTGCTGTCATTTCCTAGAAATATGCTGCCAATGTGTGAGATGGGAAAACCCCTTTAAACTTTTTTGTCCTTAATATGCACTTCTCATAAACTTTAATTCTCAACGGTTCGGTTGATAATTTCATTAATATAGCAAATTACTGAGGTACATCATCGGCATAGTGTAGATACATTATATCAGGATGTATTCATTAACTTTTGAAGTGAGCTTTGTAACCTGTACGATTGGCAGTGTGCCATGCAACAGCTCAAGTTCATATAATCCTATTATTGTCTTTCAGTGCAATTTCTGTTCTGCTATTTAATAGAAATTCAGCAAACAGGATGCCAATAATCTACAGGGTTTCAAGGTGAATCACATGATAAAGTGGCAATGTGGACAATATTTCTAGAGTCACTACCAATAATTGTATATTGGGTTTTCTATTATTTGTTTCTTAGTCTCTCCTTTTTGATTACATTCTGGGGTAATGGCAATCTTCTCTACAAGGTATATATGAAAAAAAAAAAACATGCTATTGACAAATTTCGGTGCTACAGTGTGTATTTCACCCAATGATTTAGATCTTGATTGTGTCTTCTTGTAGACTTTATCCTGAATGCTTTGCTGTTACTTGGTTGCAGTCATGTATGCCCAATAGAGATGAGCGAGCATACTCGTCCGAGCTTGGTGCTCGTTCGAGTATTAGGGTACTCGTAAGTGCTCGCTGCTCGGACGAGTATCTCGCCATACTTGAGGAAATGGCAACTTCCGCATCGTGCTTTTTTGGCGCCTATAAACACAGCCAATCACAAGCCAGGAGACTCTACGGTACACCCAGCATCACGTGGGGCCCTTATATGTCGATAGCAGGGGTTGGCTGGCCTGATCAGGTGACCCTGGAATATACTAGTTACTGGCCACGGTGCTCGGCTCAGATGCCGTCTGGATGTCGTTAGGGATAGAGCTGCTGCCTTTCAGGGACAGTGTTAGGGCCTGCATTTAGTTCTCTGTTAGGCAGGAATCACCCACAAAGAACCCAACAGCCCTTCTAAGGGCTAGAAGAAATTTTTTTTTTGTCTCCTGGCTTGGCTGGCTGGCACTAGTAGTGCAGCTATCGCCATATCTAACCCTGTTTTTTTTTTTTTGTTCTATCTCAGTGATACAAATCCATTGCACACAGCAGTGTGCAACCATTCTGTGTGTCACAGTTCAGCACACTCACTCCAATCCATATATACTGTCCAGGTGACACTTTCTGTACGTCACAGAATACAACCAAGTCATTTGCTACCAATAACGTATACAGCTTGATCCAGAAAACTCTCTGTGCGACATTTGTCTGGGTCGCAGTCTAAATAGCCACCGTTAACAGGGTGTCAGTAAGTTCTACGATAGTTCCTGCACGTCACGTTCCCAAAAAAACAAAATTAAAAAAAAAATATAAAAAACAAAATATAAAAAAAAAATTAGTTTTTCAGTTGTTTTAGCTCAGTGATACAAATCCATTTTACTCAGCTGCGTGTAACCTTTCTGTGTGTCACAGTTCAGCACACTCTCTCCGATCCGTATATACTGTCCAGGTGACGCTTTCTGTACGTCAGAGAATACAACCAAGTCATTTGCTACCAATAACACCTACAGCTTGATCCCAAAAACTCTCTGTGCGACATTTTTCTGGGTCGCAGTCTAAATAGCCACCGTTAACAGGGTGTGAGTTAGGTCTCCGATAGTTCCTGCATATCACGTTCCCAAAAAAACTAAATTTAAAAAAAAATATAAAAAACAAAATATAAAAAAAAATTAGTTTTTTTAGTTGTTTTAGCTCAGTGATACAAATCCATTTTACTCAGCTGCGTGTAACCTTTCTGTGTGTCACAGTTCAGCACACTCGCTCCAATCCGTATATACTGTCCAGGTGACGCTTTCTGTACGTCAGAGAATACAACCAAGTCATTTGCTACCAATAACATCTACAGCTTGATCCAGAAAACTCTCTGTGCGACATTTGTCTGGGTCGCAGTCTAAATATGCACCGTTAACAGGGTGTGAGTTAGGTCTTCGATAGTTCCTGCACGTTCCCAAAAAAACAAAATTAAAAAAAAAATATAAAAAACTAAATATTAAAAAAAATTAGTTTTTTTGTTGTTTTAGCTCAGTGATACAAATCCATTTTACTCAGCTGCGTGTAACCTTTCTGTGTGTCACAGTTCAGCACACTCACTCCAAACGGTATATACTGTCCAGGTGATACTTTCTGTAAGTCACAAAATACAACCAAGTCACCTGCTACCTGTCACGTATATATAGCTTGATCCTAAAAATCTCTGTGCGACATTTCTCTGGGTCGCAGTCTAAATAGCCACCGTTAACAGGGTGTCAGTCAGTTCTACGATAGTTCCTGCACGTCACGTTCCCAAAAAAACAAAATTAAAAAAAAAATATAAAAAACAAAATATAAAAAAAAATAATTTTTTTTGTTGTATTAGCTCAGTGATACAAATCCATTTTACTCAGCTGCGTGTAACCTTTCTGTGTGTCACAGTTCAGCACACTTGCTCCGATCCGTATATACTGTCCAGGTGACACTTTCTGTATGTCACAACCAAGTCATTTGCTACCAATATCATCTACAGCTTGATCCAGAAAACTCTCTGTGCGACATTTGTCTGGGTCGCAGTCTAAATAGCCACCGTTAACAGGGTGTCAGTCAGTTCTACGATAGTTCCTGCATGTCACGTTCCCAAAAAAACAAAATAAAAAAAAAATATATAAAAAAAATAATTTTTTTTGTTGTTTTAGCTCAGTGATACAAATCCATTTTACTCAGCTGCATGTAACCTTTCTGTGTGTCACAGTTCAGCACACTCGCTCCAATCCGTATAATCTGTCCAGGTGACACTTTCTGTACGTCACTTAATTCAACCAGACTGAACAAGTTTGTGGGTTTCAGTACACCAGGCCCGTTTAATTTTTTTTTTATATCTTGACTGTTATTTCCGACTGTTATATGTAAGGACTTGATTTATCAGTCTTAGTTATCTGCTTATTTTTGTTAAATCTTCATTTTCTCTTATGTTGGATAACATTTTGGGGCTTTGGAACCAATTACTCAACTTACAATGGTTTGAACATACAATGGTCATCCTGGAACCAATTAATATTGTAACTTGAGGGACCACTGTATAGAAAATGGTAACAGGTGCTCACCATTTTCGGCCCTCTTCATGTACCGGCAGCTTGCAGCGTTTGGAAACTGTTGACGAGCGATAATGACATGCAAATAAAATAGAACTCCAGTGTTTCCATATGATCACTTCATCCTTTATTTCATCTTCCTAACAGCAGTGCATAGTAGTGTATTTCAAAATGCGTAAGCTAAATAAACTACTTTGTACTGCTTTTATGAAGATGAAATAAATGATGAAGTGATCTTATGGAAGTGCTGGAGTTCTGTTTCGTTTACATATCCAGAGGATAAGCCCTCAATATCAAAATCCCAGATAAGCCCTTTAATGCACATAATACTATAAAAATGTAATATTTTAAATATACTCTGTTTTATTATATTTGTTGTTCTAAACTTTAAAAACTCTCCAGCACAAGACTTAGGCGTGTATTAAGACTTTCAAGCAGATGTGATACAAAAAGCCTTTTAATTTCCTTTCCTAAACCAAAAGAATAATGACACTGCAAGATCGTGTGGTGAAATGAGCAATAATTTGATAAACATGGTCTTTCCATTAGATTAGATCAATTAATCTGATTCTAATTTGGCTAACATTACCATATCAGAATCCCTAGAGTCTTGTGAATAATCTCTAAACACATTGACACTCTCAGCAGACAAACATTATCCCTACTCACACTGTTTGTCCATATGGTCTTATCCCATGGTGATGGAGAGCACCCTGCTGTTTCAATCAAATAAATGTCAATTATCTGAGATGAATTTTTAGCACAAGACTATGTGATTCTGATCCAACCAGCTAAATATCATCAAAAGGAATATTCCTAAAAAACAGTCCGCTTTTTTTCTTAACCATATTGTTTTTCTCCCGGGTTGTAATAAAGGTATGGAGTTTGTGCGTTTTGAGTAAATGTTGTAAATTAAAAATTACTGTATACTTTCTAGGACGTGCATTTGGTATATATGATCTACTAAACTAATCGAACAACTAACATAGGCTAACTGTTCCTACTGTTAGTTCTTGCAGTCAAAAAAGCCTGCAAGGAATTTAGTAGTAGTGCACTATTAAAATGTTCTGTTCCTCCTTTATAATCTTGTATAGCCTCATAAAATGGGTTCTCTACTATGGACAATCCTTACTGTTCACAAAGCTCCCTTGACAATAAGCAGATAACAAAGTGGAGACCTCTTGGGCTCAGTTTGTTTTCTGTTAGGAAACAGGGCAGAAAGTGTTTACTATTTCTTTTTATATTTAAAGTATTACACAGTGCTCATTCGAATAATGGGATGTCTGTATAATGTACAGTTGTGGCCAAAACCTTTGAGACTGACACATATTTCAGTTGTCAGAAAGTTTGCTGTTTGAGTGTTTTTAGATCTTTTTGTCACATGTATGGTTATACATTAGAGATGAGCGAACATGCTCGTCCGAGCTTGGTGCTCGTTCGAGCATTAGGGTATTCGTAACTGCTCGATGCTCGGACAAGTATCTCGCCATGCTCGAGGAAATGGCAACTTCCGCATCGTGCTTTTTTGGCGCCTAAAAACACAGCCAATCACAAGCCAGGAGATTCTACAGTACACCCAGCATCACGTGGGGCCCTTACATGTCGATAGCAGGGGTTGGCTGGCCTGATCAGGTGACCCTGGAATATACTACCGACTGGCCGCGGCGCTCGGCTCAGATGCCGTCTGGATGTCGTTAGGGATAGAGCTGCTGCCTTTCAGGGACAGTGTTAGGGCCTGCATTTAGTTGTCTGTTAGGCAGGGATCACCCACAAAGAACCCAACAGCCCTTCTAAGGGCTAGAAGACATTTTATTTATTTATTTTTTTGTCACTTGGCTGGCTGGCACTAGTAGTGCAGCTATCGCCATATCTAACCCTGTTTTTTTTTTTTTTGTTCTATCTCAGTGATACAAAATCCATTGCACACAGCACTGTGGAACCATTCTGTGTGTCACAGTTCAGCACTGACTCACTCCAATCCATATATACTGTCCAGGTGACACTTTCTGTACGTCACACAATACAACCAAGTCATTTGCTACCAATATCATCTACCGCTTGATCCAGAAAATTCTCTGTGTGACATTTGTCTGGGTCACAGACTAAATAGCCACCGTTAACAGGGTGTCAGTCAGTTCTACCATATTTCCTGCACGTCACGTTCCCAAAAAAAGAAAATATAAAAAAAAAAAATTATTATTTCAGTTGTTTTAGCTCAGTGATACAAATCCATTTTACTCAGCTGCGTGTAACCTTTCTGTGTGTCACAGTTCAACACATTCGCTCGCATCCGTATATACTGTCCAGGTGACACTTTCTGTACGTCACACAATACAACCAAGTCATTTGCTACCGATATCATCTACAGCTTGATCCAGAAAATTCTCTGTGCGACATTTCTCTGAGTCGCAGACTAAATAGCCACCGTTAACAGGGTGTCAGTCAGTCCTACCATAGTTCCTGCATGTTACGTTCCCAAAAAAACAAAATTGTAAAAAAAATATAAAAAAAACAAATATAAAAAAAAAATATTTTTTCAGTTGTTTTAGCTCAGTGATACAAATCCATTTTACTCAGCTTTGTGTAACCTTTCTGTGTGTCAAAGTTCAGCACATTCGCTCCCATCCGTATATACTGTCCAGGTGACACTTTCTGTACGTCACACAATACAACCAAGTCATTTGCTACCAATATCATCTACCGCTTGATCCAGAAAACTCTCTGTGCGACATTTCTCTGGGTCGCAGACTAAATAGCCACCGTTAAAAGGGTGTCAGTCAGTCCTACCATAGTTCCTGCACGTTACGTTCCCAAAAAAACAAAATTGTAAAAAAAATATAAAAAAACAAATATAAAAAAAAAAATATTTTTTCAGTTGTTGTAGCTCAGTGATACAAATCCATTTTACTCAGCTGTGTGTAACCTTTCTGTGTGTCACAGTTCAGCACACTCGCTCCCATCCGTATATACTGTCCAGGTGACACTTTCTGTACGTCACTTAATTCTACCAGACTGAACAAGTTTGTGGGTTTTAGTACACCAGGCCCGTTTAATTTTTTTTTAATATCATACACTTATATACAAACAATGTTGAACCCCAGGGCTAAGGGTCGAGGACGAGGGCGTGGGCGTGGGCATTCAATTACTGTAGGGGGCAGAGGCCGTGGTCCTGGGCAGGGTGAGACAGTACCTGCTGATGAGGGAGCTGTGGAACGCCGCAGAGTTACAATCCCTAGCTTCATGTCTCAACTTACAGGGACACGTGGTAGAGGACTGTTGAAACCACAACAGTGCGAACAGTTGATCTCATGGATTGCGGACAATGCTTCAAGTAATTTGTCTACTAGTCAGTCTTCCACGCAATCCACCCACGTTACCCAAGGGAGCACTCCTCTGGCTCCTCCACCTCAACCTCCTTCCCCCCAGTCTGCCCCCTCCCAGGAAAATTTGGAATGTAATCCGGCATACTCTCAGGAACTGTTTTCTGGACCCTTCCCAGAGTCACAAACCACTTCTCAGGTTGCTGCTGACCTCGTTCCCGATGCCCAAGTTTTCCAACTGTCGCAGTCTGTGGGTGATGATGACAATGTTGAGTTAGTGGAAGAAGTTTGTAAAGAGGTGTCAGACGATGAGGAGACACGGTTGTCAGACAGTGGTGAAGTTGTTGTTAGGGGAGGAATTCCGAGGGGGGAGCAGACTGAGGAATCGGAGGATGACGAGGTGACTGACCCAAGCTGGGTTGATATGCCGAGTGAAGACAGTGCTTCTGAGGCGGAGGCGAGTGCTGCACCAGAACAGGTTGTAAGAGACAGTGGTGTGGCCAGAGGGAGAAGCAGGGCCAGAGCTGGTGCATCAGCAGTAACTGTTTCACGTAGTGAAGCTCCCGTGTCTAGGCGCAGCAGCAGTGCCGTGGGTAAGCGCCAGCAGGCGGTGCTCAAACTGCTGAGCTTAGGTGACAAAGGCACACCGCCCAAGAGCTGTTACAGGGCATCACGGCGCAGACCGATGTGTGGCTGGCACCGCTGAACCTCAAGCCAGGCATGGTTGTGTGTGACAACGGGCGTAACCTGGTGGCGGCTCTGCAACTCGTCAGACTGACACATGTGCCATGCCTGGCCCACATGTTCAATCTAATAGTTCAGCGGTTCCTCAAGACATACCCCAATCTGTCTGATTTGCTCACCAAGGTGCGCCACATCTGTGCGCATTTCCGCAAGTCGAGCACAGATGCTGCCACTCTCAGGGCAGCACAGCACCGCCTACAACTGCCCGCTCACCGACTGTTGTGCGACGTGCCCACGAGATGGAATTCAACATTAAACATGTTATCCAGAGTTTACCAGCAGCGCAGAGCTATTGTAGACTGCCAGATGTCATCTTCCACCAGAACTGGTAGTCAGGTCTCTCAGATTCCTCAAGTCTACAATGAGGAGTGGACGTGGATGTCTGATATCTGCCAGGTGTTGAGCAACTTTGAGGAGTCAACACAGATGTTCAGCGGCGATGCCGCCATTATCAGCCTCACCATCCCGCTGCTTTGCCTGTTGAAAAACTCACTGCTCAGCATGAAGTCGGATGCTTTGCACTTGTCACAAGAGACGGTGGAGGAAGATATGTCGCTTGATAGCCGGAGCACCCTCCGGTCTGTTTCTCAGCGCCTATCGGAGGAGGGGATGAGGATGAGGAGGAAGAGGAGGAGAATGTCGGCGAGACAGTAGAGGGTACCAGTGCTCAGTCCTTAACTCTTGAGCGTGTATGGGCTGAAGAGGAGAACTTGGAGGAGGAGGAGGAGGAGGAAATGGAGAGTCAGGTCAGTGAGGAAAGGGAATTCTTGCGTGTTGGGACTCTGGCGCACATGGCAGACTTCATGTTAGGCTGCCTATCCCGTGACCCTCGCGTTAGAAGAATTTTTTCCAACACTGATTACTGGGTGTTCACTCTCCTGGACTCACGGTACAAGCAGAACCTTTCCACTCTCATCCCTGCAGAGGAAAGGAGTATGAGAGTGAATAGGTATCAACAGGCCCTGGTGCACAAGCTGAAACAATTCTTCCCATCTGACGCCGCTAGCGGCAGAGGGCATGGTTCTGTGGGCCAAGTAGCGGGGGAGAGGAGGCGAGCAGGCAGCTTGTCCAGCACTGGCAGGGGAACGCTCTCCAAGGCCTTTGCCAGTGTTATGTCACCCCAGCAAGACACTGTCACCTGTCCCCAGTCTAGGCAGAGTAGGGGGGAGCTGTACAGAAAGATGGTGAGGGAGTACCTAGCTGACCATACCAACGTCCATAGCGATCACTCTGCTCCATACAACTACTGGGTTTCAAAGCTGGACACGTGGCCTGAACTGGCGCTGTACGCCTTGGAGGTGCTTGCCTGCCCTGCCGCTAGCGTGCTGTCAGAGCGGGTATTCAGTGCAGCTGGTGGCGTCATCACCGATAAGCGTACACGCCTGTCAACTGACAGCGCTGACAGGCTGACGCTTATTAAAATGAACAAAGCCTGGATTTCACCGGAATTCAAATCTCCTCCGGGGGAAAGCAGCTAAAGATTTAAATAACTTATGTATCCGATTCCTCTTCTCTACTCCTCTTCTCTACTCCTCCTCCTCCTCCATATCGTCTTTGCCTAACGCTGACCCAAAAAACGCCATTTTTTAGAGGTCCAACTGGCAATCTTTTAGCACAATTTTTCAGGAGGGCCCCGTACAGGCCCTCTCTTCAAACAATTTTTCAGGAGGGCCCCCTACAGGCCCTCTATTCAAACAATTTTTCAAGAGGTCCACCTACAGGCCCTCTATTCAAACAATTTTTCCAGAGGTCCACCTACAGGCCCTCTCTTCAAACTATTTTTCAGGAGGGCCCCCTACAGGCCCTCTCTTCAAACATTTTTTCAGGAGGGCCCCCTACAGGCCCTCTATTCAAACAATTTTTTCAGAGGTCCACCTACAGGCCCTCTCTTCAAACAATTTTTCAGGAGGGCCCCCTACAGGCCTTCTATTCAAACAATTTTTCCAGAGGTCCACCTACAGGCCCTCTCTTCAAACTATTTTTCAGGAGGGCCCCCTACAGGCCCTCTATTCAAACAATTTTTCCAGAGGTCCACCTACAGGCCCTCTCTTCAAACAATTTTTCAGGAGGGCCCCCTACAGGCCCTCTATTCAAACAATTTTTCCAGAGGTCCACCTACAGGCCCTCTCTTCAAACAATTTTTCAGGAGGGCCCCCTACAGGCCCTCTATTCAAACAATTTTTCCAGAGGTCCACCTATAGGCCCTCTGTCCAAACAATTTTAACGGAGGTCCACCTACAGGCCCTCTCTCTCTCCAAACAATTGTTCCGGAGGTCCACCTACAGGCCCTCTCTCCAAACAATTTTTCCGGAGGTCCACCTATAGGCCCTCTCTCCAAACAATTGACGTCTTTTTCCTATCTTTCTCTCTCTCCAAACTATTTTTCCGGATAGCTGCCATATACGGTATTAAACTGAGAAGAATACGGAGAACACATGCTACACTTGATCAAGTTCATAATTTACGACTGTACCGGTTGATGCAACAGTTTTCAAAAATCCATTCTGGCTGTTGTCACCACCACACACGCTAGCCCAGGGGGCACTCCTCTGGCTCTTCCAGCGAAACCTCCTTGCCCCAGCCTGCCCCCCCCACCTACAGGCCCACTCTACAAACAATTTAGCCGAATAGGGGACGTATCAGAAGTTGCACTCATGTTTGTTTTTGTTCTTCTTTTATCTGCCTCCTGACCTGTGATAGGCAGAGCATGGACACGTCCCCTTAGCTGCAGTGGGAAAAACACTTCCCTGGCCAGAGTAAGCTCTTTTTCCCTTTTCCGTGTTCGAAAAATCCATTAAATATAGGGTCCCAAGATAGGGGACGTATACAGTATTAAACTGTGAAGAATCGATACTGCACCGGCTGATGCTAGAGCATTTCCAAATGCATTCCGGCTGTTGTCACCACCACACGTGCTAGCCCAGGGGGCACTCCTCTGGCTCTTTCAGCGAAACCTCCTTGCCCCAGCCACCTACAGGCCCACTCTACAAACAATTTAGCCGGATAGGGGACGTATCAGAAGTTGCACTCATGTTTGTTTTTGTTCTTCTTTTATCTGCCTCCTGACCTGTGATAGGCAGAGCATGGACACGTCCCCTTAGCTGCAGTGGGAAAAACACTCCCCTGGCCAGAGCAAGCTCTTTTTCCGTTTTCCGTGTTCAAAAAATCCATTAAATATAGGGTCCCAAGATAGGGGACGTATACGGTATTAAACTGAGAAGAATCGATACCATACGGGTTAAAGCAACAGTTTTCCCAAATCCAGTCCGGCTGTTGTCACCACCACACACACTAGCCCAGGGTGCATTCCTCTGGCTCTTCCAGCGAAACCTCCTTCCCCCCACCTACATGCCCTCTCTCCAAACAATTTTCCCGGGTAGGGGGACATATTAGATATTGTACTGATTTTGAATTGCCTCCTGCGATAGATGGGAATCGAACCTGCATCAACTGCTTGGGAAGTAGCTATGCTCACCACTATACTACCAGCAGGCACAGCAACTGATAAGAACAGATACTAAACTTGATTTCAGCTGCAGTGCCAGCATGAGTAGTGGTGTCACCTGCAGGCGGTGATGGACCTTCGTTGCACCTAGTTGGGTGCTTCCCTAACATGTGATGGGCATGTGCCTCGCCTTTCTTGGTCTGGGTGAGCACAATTGCCATGAGGGTAACCACCAGGCTGTTGCCTGAGAATTTGGGGTAATGGTGGGATTAG
>ONZH01000093.1:0-74341 GCA_900303285.1 Rhinella marina | reverse complement strand
GACCCGCAGGAGGTGAACGGCCTTGGTTCCATTGATTCATGTGTTTAGCACTCATATGCCTGCGCATGCTGGTAGTGGTTAGGCTGGTAGTGGTGGCTCCCCTGCTGATCCTGGTGTGGCACAGGTTGCACACCACAGTCCATCGGTCATCCTCACTTTCTTTAAAGAACCTCCAGACTTGTGAACATCTAGGCCTCGGCACGGGAGCTTCACTCCGTGAAACAGTTGCTGATCTACTTGCTCTGGCCCCTCTGGCCACCCCACTGCCTCCTCCAACCTATTCTGGTGCTGCACTTGCCTCCCCCTCATAAGCACTGTCTTGACTAGGCTTACCAACCCAGCTCGGGTCAGTCACCTTATCATCCACCAGCTCTTCCTCCGATTCCTCACTCTGCTCCCCTCTCAGACTTACTGCCTTGACAACAAAGTCACTGTCTCACAACCGTGTCTCATCATCATGATCCGACACCTCTTGACACACTACTTGCACTAAGTCCACACTCTCATCACCCACAGACTGCGAAAGTTTGAAATTTTAGGCATCGGGACAGAGCAACTGCTCCGGTTCCTGCTGAGCAGTGGTTTGAGACTCTGGGAAGAGTCCTGAAAAGAGTTGCCAGGAGTATGCCGGATCTGAATCCATATTTTCCATGGGGGGCCAGGCTGGGGGGAAGGAGGTTGAGCTGGAGGAGCCAGAGGTCTACTCCCTTGGCTAGCGTGGGTGGACTGCGTGGAAGACGGGGTGGTGGATAAATTACTGGACACATTATCCGCTATCCACGTCATCACCTGTTCGCACTGTTGTGGTTTCAATAGTGCTGTACCACGTGACCCTGTAAGTTGCTAGATGAAGCTAGGGAGTGAACCTCTGTGGCATTCCACTGCTCCCTCATCAGCAGGTACTGTGTCACCCTGCCCAGGACCACAGCCTCTGCCCCATACATCACTTGGACGCCAACGTCCTCGTCCTCGACCCTTATCCCTGGGGTTCAACATTTTGTGTATTCACTAAACTGTAGAATTAATATCTGAGGCCAAAACCGTTTTCAGTAGACTGTAGAATTACTATCTGAGGCCAAAAACGAATTCTCTAGACTGCGGCTAGTGTACCGCACACCACATAATTTTTCACTGGACTGTAGTACATATAATTTAAAAAAAATCAAAAAACGTATTCTCTAGACTGCGGCTACTGTACCGCACACCACACAATTTTTCACTGAACTGTATTAAATGTATCTGAGAGAAAAAACGTATTCTCTAGAATACGGCTAGTATACCACACACCACACAATTTTTCACTGGACTGTAGTACATTTAATTAAAAAAAAAAAAACATATTCTCTAGACTGCGGCTACTGTACCGCACACCACACAATTTTTCACTGGACTGTATTAAATGTATCTGAGAGAAAAAATTTATTCTCTAGACTGCGGCTACTGTACCGCATACCACACAATTTTTCACTGGACTGTAGTATATATAAGTCATAGAAAAAACATATTTTCTAGACTGCAGGTACTGTACCGCACACCACAGAATTGTTCACTGGACTGTAGTCACCGCCATGCTGTGTCAGGCTAAATTTTTTTGGGGTTCACCTGCAATCTCAGTCACAGACTGTCATTCAGGGGTGCACCACCATGCTTTTTTAAACCATTTGTTTCTGAGGGTCACCTCCAGGCTCTCACCCATGACTTTTTGGAGGCTCACCACTACACTGTCGGCCAAAATTGTCTTGAGGGTCACCGGAGGCCTCTCCCCCACAACTTCAAGGAGGGTTACTACCTGGCCCTGGCACACAAACATTGTCTTGAGGGGCACTAAAAGGCTGTGCACCCACCCACGTGTGGAGACTAATGGGTGGGTGCAGTGTGTGTCTTAGCCTGTCTGGAATTAGCAGAGCTGGGCACTGTGCTTGGAGGTCTTTGTGTCTGCTGTGGACAGAGTGGGTGTGGGGTGCGTGTTTGCCCGTCTGGGATGGGGAGAGCTTGGCACTGTGCTGGGAGAACTTGTGTGAGAACATGTGTATGCTGTGGACTACTGGGTGGGTGCGGGGAGGGAGACACTTATGCCTGCGTCGTGGGGTGGGGAATAGGACAGCAGTGCCAGCATGGGCAGTGGTGTCACCCGCAGGCAGTGATGGACCTTTGTTGCACCTAGTTGGGTGCTTTACTAACATGTGATAGGCATGTGCCTTCCCCATCTTGGTCTGGGTCAGCACAATTGTCTTGAGGGTCACCACCAGGCTGTTGCCCAGAATTTGGCGTAATGGTACGATTAGGCAGCCTCAGAGGCATCCATGCATGCTGCCCCTGCTGTTTTCTGTCCATTTCCGTGGTGTTTCCATCATTTTCTGAGATTTCCAGGTTTTCACGCAACCTTCCCTGTGCAGAGCTTTGGTCCCCTGCAAAAAATGCTTGAGTCTCCCATTGACTTCAATGGGGTTCGTTATTCGAAACGAGCACCCGAGCATCCGAAAAATTTCGACTCGAATAACGAGCACCCGAGCATTTTAGTGCTCGCTCATCTCTAATTATTACTCCAAAAATATGCTGAATATGTGAAAAGGGGACACCTTTTCTTACAACTGTAGATAAAACAAACCTTCATGCTCATGTGTAAAGTGCCAAGTGATTTGGATATGATCTCATACTGTACTATTTGATATGATAAATGGCCACAATCCAGTTTAGGCAGATGTGAACAACCGGCCATGTTACATTTTTCTGCAATCATATCCAAAAGAGAGAAAAAATCATTCATTGTGTCTATTTTCTGTCTAACAGTATATAGACGGCTTTAGATTTTATGCTCTAAATAAATGTCATCATTTTTGTATGCACTCAGAAGAGTAATGTTTGACCCGTTGACTTAAATGGACAAAAAGCACACGATTATACACTTATTTCATACAATAACACATACTGATTTTTTTCCATAGAAACATTTTTTGCTATGACCAAGGGCCATTTCATGGCCGGCCTGAAATGCGTAAACAATGTGGACCTTTTTCATTCATCATAGTTTGAACGGTGAAATCATTCTTACATTTCCTTGAACAGTGTTAGGAAATCCAATCAAAATGATTTTAGATACATGTCAGAAGATCGAGGGTTGAGGGAGGCAGAGTAGGCAGTTGTCTAAGGCACCAATAGGTTGCAATTTTTTAAAAAAAATCTCTTTGTGCAACCAGTTGTGGAGACAGTGGAAGGAGAAGTGGAAGGAAATAAGTCCTATGTGTGAATTAAATGTCAAAACCAGTACAATAGATTTCCACCATAACCAGCTCTATGTACCAGAGGTTTTTGACTCCCTGTGGACCAGGCATGACACTGTGAGATAGAACTCCAGCCACAAACCGGAATGTAATCCAGTAGAGAGGCAATTCAATTAGTGATTATACATCTAACCACTAGTGTCCTTTACCTCAGGGTAGTAGGACGTTTTATGAACCCCTCTTTGGGGTGCCGAGTGGTTTGGCTTCTTGTTCTACTTGTGGAAGATCATTAGGACAGACTTATGAATCTCGTCCACAAAGCAGACAGCATAAACCTAGACATTCGTAAAGAAGCCAAAAAAATAATTTACCACTGTAGTCAATGCTTTACACCAACTATAGGTTGGCTTAGTTTATTTTGAGCCAAAATTTTGATGCACACCTGACAGAGGTTGTTACTAGTGTTGAGTGAAGCAAGCTTTGGATGCTTCATCCAAAGTCACTTTGTTCAAAACTTCGGAATAATACTGTTCGGAGATTTGTCTTTGTACAGTATTAGAATGTATGTGCTCCAATGAGCCGAAGTTAGTTATTCACGAAGTTGCACGTGACTTCATTGAATAAATTCGGTGGTTGATTTTTAAAGTGTAAAACCACTTTAAAACTTGAAACTGAACTCGGCTTCAGTTCCAACTAGTACCTCAGGACTGAAGCCGAGTTCGGTTTCAAGTTTTAAAGTGGTTTTCCACTTTAAAGATCAACTACCAAAGTTATTCAATGAAGTCACACGTGACTTCGCAAATAACTAAACGGCTCATCGGAGGCCATACATTTTAATACTGTACGGAGACGGATCTCTGTTACAGTATTATTCCGAAGTTTTGAACAAAGCGACTTCGGATGAAGCATCCGAAGCTTGCTTCGCTCAACACTAGTTGTCACATCATATGTCACGCCATTTCCATTAAGCCACACCCCTTTCCACACCAAACCACGCCCCTAGTTAATAAAGGCTTAGTGAATTATTTTTTGCAACATTATGCACCAGAAATGTTCCAAATTTTTGGTGCTTTTTACATCAAATTCCAGGCCTGGGGACAGCATCCTTCAGAACTCCAACTACAACTCCCAGCATTCACACTTCTCATAATTCCCATAGAAGTGAATGGAACATGCAGGGAGCTGTCATTTTAAGACAGCTGGAGGTCCAGAGGTTGCAGACTCCTGTTATAGGCAATATCACATTAGTAAAGACAATTTTGTTAGATGCCCAGTAACAGACATCTCTGAGCTGTGCCAAAGGGGTTTTGAACACTATAGATCTCTTTGTAACAGCCACACTGCTAACGCCTAACCTGACTGACCATGTGTAATCCAGGATTAATGCCCATTTTTTTTTTATGAGAAGATATAATTAATTATAAAAATGTAATTATAAAAATAAAAAAATAATAAATAAATTCTTGACTTACATATGGCTTTCAGTATTGATTCATATTTTAAAACAATCTAGCAAGCACCACCTGCTTGCTGAGCCACTGACAGATTTATGTAGCAGGAAGGGAGGCACATGGCTATGGTGCTATTGATTAGAATGGGTGTGTTGTGCTGTCAAATAAAGGCTAAGTGACAAACGTAGAAAACGTAATGTCGATTATTGTTATTAACTATGTTGCAAACCTTGCTTGCAGAGGATACATTTATCATACCTATCAGTGCTCTAAAAACAAGTGTGGTCACAAGAGGTGGGCAACACTGAGAGTGGTATGTCTATAATGAGTTGGCATCATGTGATGTATCATACAAAGTCTGCCATGAGATAGAAAATACCCCTGCAGCCCACAGTGATCAGTTACCTGATGTTATGTCAGTGTGGTCTATGGAGTTTAAACCCCCTGGAAGTTTCATCTTCTGTAAAACTTCTGTTCTGCTATTATTTAGTTATATCTGTTCCTGATAAGTTGCAAAACGGTACCAACAGGGGTAACTGTCAGGGTGAAATCCCATGTGTGTTGTATAATGTATCACCCAGCATTTCTAAAATTCTGAATGGCAAATTTGTGCAGAATCTTTAAACCTAATATGTTTACTAAAGAGGGCGTTCTTTAGTTTTAAATACACCAGTTAAGTAATGTAAGGATATTATGTCTGAAACGCGTGATTTTATTTGAATTTAAAGAGGACCTGTCACATCTTCTGACATGTCTGTTTTAGTAAGTGGTAAGTCAGAAAGAAATTTGGATCAGCTCACCTCCACGCAGATATGGTGCACGCGATCTGGGTTGACAACCCGGAACAATGCTGGAAAAACGTGGATGGATCCAGCACAAAACTCATTCCTTTATTGACTCAGAACATAGTAGAAACATGTTAAAAGCTTGATATTATGACAATAGTTATTTGCTGTGGAGGTCAAAGACTTACAGGGTTTGATGTATTTTTATATCTTATATCTGTTGCGACCACATTTATATGGACCTTTGCATGTAAGCCAGTGTCGTGCATTTTTCCACTATGACTATTTGGAGAGAAACATGGAGGGTTCTAAAGTATTACCTAGTGTGACACCCCATTTGGCTCCAAATCTTCAGCCATTCTTGAGAATATTTTGGATTTGGGGATCATTATCCAAGATGGCTAAATATTTTTTGAGGAGATGAACAATCCCGATATAATTCTAAAGAATATTTAGTAGAAAAAGTAAAACGATTGCTGTGGTGATACATCTTTGGGGGCAGTTATTTATGACAGCGCCATCGCTGAGTAATAATTCTCTATTTTTGGTGACTGCAATATTTTTGGCATGATTAAGAGACCAAATTGGGCAGCCTCTTTCTTTGAGGCGATCAGCAAAGATGACACATTCCTTGTAAAAATCCCTAATATCTGAATAGGCACGTAACTAATGTACTCCCCTAACGGGATGCTGCAAATTGTTGTATTTGGGATGGCAGTTGCTTGCAGCATAAATAGTGTTACGTGCTGTGGGTTTTAGATATAACTTGGTACTGACACAGTTATATAAAGAATCCCCAACCAGAGTTAGATCCAGAAAGGAAATTTCATATGGATGGCAATAGTAGGTGAAAATAAATAAAAAAGTATTGTTATTTAAATATTCAATCCTTTTCGATGTCTTGTATGCTATCAGGAAGGGCTTGTATGCCCGAAACGCATAAGCCACGGGAATCATAAAGGATTGGCACATCATGGAGTCAAAAGAATAGATGCTCCAGAATTGGGGAATACAAGTAGCTACTAAAACAGACCAGTCAGGAGAGGTTTCAGGCAAAAGAGTTTTTTATAAAAAAAAGTCTCAAAACTCCTTTCTTTTTTTCTCTGGTAGTAGATTGATGTTAGAAATGAGTAAAGTTATGGAAAATTCGGTTTGGCTGCTTTGCCGAATTTCACAAAGTAATTAGTTTCATGACAAACTACTTTGTCACGAAGTACATTTCTTTGTATGTAGCGGGCGCAATGAAGGGGAACGGTTATGGTGCCACCCCCATTATTGAACCTCTCAGATGCCGTGTTCATCGCTGATCGCAGCATCTGAGATTAAAAATGAGAGCTTTCAGGGGCTATTCAATTAAAAAAATAAATACTCAACTTATTCATGCATCTTGATTTTGCGCAGTATCTGCAATCAAGATGGCCGTGTTGGGCTCTTGGCACGCAAATGGATGAGGTGAGTATGTATACCATGAAGCGCAAGGAAATTCGGCTTCGCGGCAAATCACATTCTTCCTGAAATTCAGATCGAGGTCCACTTCAGATAGTTTGATTCGCTCAACACTAATTGATGTTAATATAAGGATGAAAGAAAACTTGCTGCATATTAATTTTTTTAGTAAATATCGTCTAAAGGAAAGTTCAAATTATTCAATAAGCGATATGACTAGAATCTTATAAATATACCACCCTGGAAGCTAATGAACGTCTTAAATACAGATGTGGTTACTGGAAGAGAAGGCAAAATAAACTTCACCTCTGGGCAAAAGGGATACATTTTGTTAGAAAGTTTATTAAAGGGCTATTGACACTTTCTTGCTACCTGATCCCATGGACACCTTTTCAGCAGTTTTGCTCAGGGAAAGGAACTAATGTGATACTCCCTTGGCTGCATTCACTGTCTTCCTGCTCTTTTTGACAGTCCACTACTGGACATCCACTTATATGCCCTGTACAATGGGCTTTGTGTAAATCACTGCCGTATCCTCATTCACTTTCTGTAAGATTAAACTTGACAGACATCCAGGTAGGTGCTCAGATTTTGCAATGGTTTACATTGCACCAGGAGCGAGGTACAGCCCTACAAGGCTGCCGACAAAACACTAAACATAGATATGAATGCATGCTGACAAGCAATTCAAGCAGAAGAGAGAAATTATTGTTGTGGAGCTTTCCTTTGTCTACTATATATATACAATATCAGAGTCACTTGTACTCAAGTGTGAAAAATAACACTTCCTGTTATTTCAGGTCAGAGATTTATGATGGTGGTGCATCCCGTCACATTACTGCAGGCAAAAGTAAAACTTTCTGGAAATGTCAGTCATTCCTTCTTGTACCAAATCTACCTATATCTAGATAAGGCTGGGTTAACATCACCATTTAGTTTTCTGTTCTTCTGATTCGTCATCTATACTAGCGCTCATTTTACATCCGTTTTTGTCAGCTCCATCTGAGATCCATTATTTTTAATGCGACAAAAATTCATCCTCACAACACTTTTTTTTCCTGGATCTGAGATGGAACTGACAAAAACAGATGCAAAAAGAACTTAACGGATAATTCAAATAAAGGATCCGTTTTTTAAATTTTTCTGATGGATCCCAATAATGGAAAACCAAATGGTGATGTGGACCTGGGTTAAGCTCGAGAGTACCATTAAAGAGGTTCTCCTCCTAAATGTAGTGTTAGATCTGTTGCAGCTATGGATGAGCGAATCGACTTCAGATGAAACATCAGAAGTCAATTCACATAAGTAAAAATGAATTTATGAAGTTATTACGCAAAGTCTCGCGAGACTTCACAAAGTAATAACTTCGGCTCATTGGAGCCAATACAGTCCGCTCCGTAGAGTAATAGAACGAAGTTGTATGCGAATCGACTTCGGATGTTTTATCCAAATTTGATTCGCTCATCCCTAGTCGCAGCACATGGCATGGCTCCACTGCAATAGGTGTCTTTGTGCTGAACAATTTACTAGGATAATCTAACAGAGATGGACATGACCTCATGACATGATTAAGGGAAATTTATCTAGCCCTGCACTCCAGTATTCTGGCTTCAAAAAGTCACTAAATATAGCTTTATGACTTTTTGGGTTACTTGAAAAAAAAAAAAAGCAACATTTTGTATTTTTACACCACTCCAGTTTTGAAAAGTAGGTGGAAAAGTGGACATGATCATCCTTTCAAGCAGATTTAACCCCTTCCCACAGTGCAGCATACATGTATGGCACTGCAAGCTGATAGCACAAAGCACCATACATTTGCAGTGCTGTGGTGGCTGAGGAGCTGTGCCTACACCATCACTTGCAGGTGCCAGCTGTATCGTACAGTTGGCATACTGTTAATGCTGACACTTTAACCTCTTAGATGCTATGGTCAATACTGTCCCTGTCATCTAGGTGGTAAAAAAGAGGGTGGGGGCTCCCTCTCTCATGCTTTCTGCCTCTCTGAGATGCAATTGCAGCTACTGAGGAGTTGCTTATAAATAGCCCTCAGGTCATAATATGTTTATTTAGTTGAAAATATATTTAAAAAAATACAAATAAAAAGTGACTTTTATCCTGGACAGTGAACAGTATAAAAAATGCTAAAATTGTTGTTTTTGTTTGTTACACTTCCACAAAAAAAAAAAAAACCACGTCAAACCTATGCACAAAAACAAGCACTCAAAAAGCTTCATCAACAGAAAAATAAAAACCTAATACTAAAAATGAAGAAAGAGTTTTAATAGTATTAGGAAACTCCTACTGACCTACAGAATATACTGTAGTTATTAAGTCATATATCCTGCATGATAAACTCCATAAAAAAAAAAAAAACTATTGTAGAACTGCTGTGATTTTTCGCTCCTGCTGTCACTTTTTAAAAAGGCACAAAAAATGTTGCAGTTCTACTCTAGTAAAGAAGTGGAGTAAAATTTATCGAACATCATACGACATTTCATAAATTTGGTGTAAATTACAGTAATACAGAGTCTAAATTCCATCATAATTAATCTCAACCCATGGAATTTAGCATTGTCATCCCATCAAGGACAGTAAGCAAGAATATTGTATGCACACAGTTACATTTAGATGCTGAACCAAACAATTTGACAGGTTTGTAGCTATGTTACCTCTGTGGTATAGAGGTGCTGAGATCTATCTACTAAAGAGGGGGTAGGATTATCATATAGGACCATATAGGACCACACACACAAAGATATCATGAAATGTCTATACTATGGTGGAGATATCTTGGATCGGAGGCTGAAGTCTGAACACTATTTAGGATTTCATTGACTCTTTTCACTTTTTAGGTAACTTTTGTTTCTTACCAACTCATCACCAGAAACTTATGTTCCATAAGATTCACCACTGAGTCCTACCAAAGAAGAAGGAAGCCCATGCACATTTCAGATTGCAAGCTCATTGCTGACACTGCTGTATATTTACATCACTTGGATTGCAGTCATTTTGGTCATTTTTATTTTGCTCTTGGATTTCCCTCGGCATTGGTCACTTCTGTTCATGCTCATTAAAAGCGTGCGTTCCATCAAATTATTTATTTCTAGGCAAGTATCCATTAAAAATAATCCAAAGGTGAATGTGTGCGAATAATACATGCAGACTGTAAAAAATATCTAAAAACCATATTTGTACAGCACAAATTAAAAGTCAACATTTGATTTGTTTCTATAAAAAAAGAAGTGACACTAACCATCAAGAGGTTCTCTGGTTTCAGTAAAACTCTACCAACACTGGGGAGTAGGTTGAAATAAAGAACTGGACTTATCTAGCTCCTAGCTAAACAGTGAATGAAAGAGGCCAGTGGTTGGCTGCAGGAGTAACGTGTTGCAGTTGGGTCTACAGAGCCTGGAGTGGTAGTAGTGAATCCACAAGGTTTGTGCTGCCCAATAGAGATGAATTTTCTAAAATTCATCTCTATTGGTCGAATTACTCATTAGATACGATCTGAGTTAATTTGGTCTGAATCAACAGTACCCCAATTGTCCTAAAAAGTTGTGTATGGTACTCTGAGGTCTCCTAGGATGCTATCCAACCCCTTTTAAGTTCTCTAATGCCAAGACAGCATTGTTAAGTGACAGTGACATATATGTCTATGGGTAAACACTGGTAGCCGGTGGTAACAAACATCCTGTTTAATATACTGCACTGTCAGTATTTTTTGTAAATTAAAAAAGTTACAAAAAGTATCCCTTTTCTGTGGCAGTTACCTCCTTCTCTGTCTTCTAAACTGTAAAATAGTGGACATGATTTTTAGCTATTCATGTGGAAGGAATTACAAAGGTATTGGATGCAATAAAATTAGAATCTTTTAGTAAATTTGTAACTAATTAATTCGTGTAGAATCCATTCTCTAAATCTACACCAATGCAGGCTATTTTACAGTGTTATCTGCTTTATTACTGAAAGCAACAACCCTTTAATTGTGTGTGTATGTTTATGTCTGTATGTGTCTATGTGTACCCGGATCCGTAATGGACTCCATTGAAAGTCAATGGAGGGCGGATCCGGTTACCATTATGGTCACACCAGACGGATCCACCCCCATTGACTTGCATTGGGGGTCATTCCGGATCCGTCTTGGTGCGGATGCCTGGACCGGAGAGCAAACCGCAGCATGCTGCGGTTTGTTCTCCGGTCTGAAGACGGAACGGAATGCTTTCAGGAGCATTCCGTTGTCTTCAGTTCAGTTTTGTCCCCATTGACAATGAATGGGGACAAAACTGAAGCGTTTTATTCCGGTATTGAGCCCCTATGACGGAACTCAATACCGGAATTTTAAAACGCTAGTGTGAAAGTAGCCTTACTGAGACATGGTGAAAGGTGCAATTTTAGCTACTTTTTTGTCTGATCTATAACATAAAAATATTTTAAAAAAAACAATTTTGTTTTAATAAAATTAATTACAGTTTTCTTTATTTCATTAAATTATTTGTACTATGGAATGAAAAAATATATCATATTGCATAGAACTGCATATTTGTGCCCTGAAAATATTGTATGGGATTAAGCACTGGAAAAAAGTGTGATCTTTAGGATTAACAAATTGTAAAGGTTTAAAAGGAGGCAACTACTAAAGTTGATATAATAAGTGGCCAGCAGATGGCGTTTCCTTCAGATACATGAACATTTACTGAGCTCAGGTTGATAATTGCTGACAGCAATTGGAGTGTACAAGATAGTCATTCTATTTTATCTGTTAGTAAGACATAGCAGAAGTATATAGCTTCCATATTCTATGTAGTACAACAGAACACCAATAATGAACATTGATTTTTTTATTTTATGTGTAAGTTCCTAGGTTGTAACAGGCAACTGTACAAAAGCTTATTTTAAGACATCACTTTGTTGTAATGTAAGAGGAAATCCATGCAGCTTCCTTGGAAATCACTGAATCACAGGTAACATGGTGTAATAGACTTAGGCTACTTTCACATTAGCGTTTTTAAATTCCGGTATTGAGTTCCGTTATAGGGGCTCAATACCGGAAAAAAACGCTTCAGTTTTGTCCCCATTCATTGTCAATGGGGACAAAACTGAACTGAAGACAACGGAATGCTCCTGAAAGCATTCCGTTCCGTCTTCAGACCGGAGAACAAACCGCAGCATGCTGCGGTTTGCTCTCCGGTCCAGGCATCCGCACCAAGACGGATCCGGAATGACCCCCAATGCAAGTCAATGGGGACGGATCCGTTTGGTGTGGACACAGCAGTTGAATTCAGGAGGGCATGTGCGGTCGCTGCCCAGGTACATGAGTACCTGATTCTCACAGCATTAATTATTGCTGACAGCTTATTATGTACCCAGCCAGCAACAAAGAGGAGAGCTTGGGCAGCCCCTGGGCATTGGCCCAACGGGAGGTTTCCCTGTAAGGTCTATGGCCAATCCCCCCCTTATATGCAGTCATTTCTGCTTGCCTATCTAAAACATGGCTGTTTATGGGCTTTTTACAACTTCAGGTAAAAACTGCCAATCCCTTAAATGAATAATCTGTAAACCTCCGTTTTTAGCATACTGTTTGTCTGATTGTTTACATGTCCACAGCTACTCTACAGAATTGAAGTGGGAGATAATTAAAATGAATTGTTGTGATGTTAGAAGTTACACACATTATATCTTCTGGAAAAGTTACCCAAGTTGAATATTCAAGTATCAGCTAAGTTCCCTGAGACTTTAACCCTGGTCATTAGAACTGGTAGAGCAAGGGAAGACTCCTGGAATTTCAATGAGAATAAAAGCAATTAATGTAGAGGAAATTCACCTCTTCCATTTACATGACAGTGCAAGATATTTAGAATGTGCATACAGCCTCATGATGAAACCTAAGCTCACCAATTCAGTCACATGTTGCTCCAGCTACTTGTGTTGTATTACTGGTACTATCTCCATATTTTCCCACAATGGCTTACAATGCAACTCACTGATATTTTGTCATCTATAGAATCACCCCACGGCTCCACTACAGCTTGTGGTCCTCCAAAAGTTGTGGTCAAATTGTGACATTGGTGGAACTCTGCAGAGGGGGACAATTATACATGTTCATATGCTTTTTAATCACTCATGGAAATATAAGAAGGCTGCTTAGATCAAGGGCAATCTTTTCATTTATGACCCATTTTGTAAATTAGGATTTAACATTTAAATATACTTTAAACTAAGAAATCCGAAAGACAAATTATGGAGAAAATTTTCAGCCGAAAGTTTAATGAATGCTCAGTCATATAAATGGCAGCTGATCTGACCTAATTACCAACATTTTTTTAAAAAAGAAAGGTTGAATAATTTTCTTTTTTGCATTTTTAAATGGGTTTGTGCTAGGTTTTGAAATTAACCTCTATCCACAGGACAGGGGCTAACCAAATGATTGGTGGAGGTCTGACCATTGGGACCCCCATGATAATGAGAATTGGGGTCATGTTTCCCCAGTGTTATACAATAGCAGGTCGGCCATGTGCCCTTAATCCTGATACTAGTAATAATATAATGTTCTTGTCTTAGGGATCGGCCACACTGTCAGGTTTCCATTTTGGAAGATTAAATCAGGAGTAGATCATAAAAGGAGAGAAAATATAAAGGACAGATAGGACTTCTACTCTTTTTGAATTCACTTCTGGTTATGGCTTGTAAAACTGCATTCAGAAACTTGACCATGTGGCCATACTCTTATAAAAACTTTCCATTAGTTCCTTTTCATCTTGTTTCCTTTACTCTATTGCTGGACTGTACTATTCAGGAAAATACAGAAACAGAAGTCTAACAGAAACCTGATGGACCCATTAGAATGTATAATGGGATCTTTGAGGATCTATTAGGATACATTTATGATCAATCCATAATGTAACATTAGTGTGAATACACAATTGAAATTGTACTGAAAAAAAAATGAAGAAAAAGCAATTTGTAGAGAAACCTAGTGAACCCCAAGGAATGGATTCCGTCATACTATAACCCTTAAATGGGCCAATTTAACTTTGGTGTTTGTAGTCAGGTCACAACACTTTAGAGGGGCACATTTATTAAGTGTTTTCCATCATAAAGTTGGAGTAAAGCAGGCATGCCATATTTATCGCATAATTTGGACATTGGATTCTCTCCTTCCAGAAGTACAGTCTGAAGTAATCATTCATTGTTTATAGATATCAGTGTGAACAGAGTTAGGGCGGGTTCGCATTGACGTTATTGAATTCCATTATAGGTTCCATTATAACAGTTATAACGGAATTCTAGGACGGAATGCAAAATGGAAGCCTTTAAGAGGCATTCTGTTTTGATCCATCCTAATACATGTCTATGGGGGCACATAATGGTTCTGTTTTTTTCCGTTATACATGATGGGAAAAAATTGTCCTCTCGACAGGACTATTTTTTTTGTCATGTATAATGGAAACAAACCATTATAATGTAATGTAACCTATAACAGAATTTAATAACACCAATGCGAACCCGCCCTAAGTTAAAGGGGTTGTCCCAGGAAGCCAACGTATCCCCTAAAGAATTTGCTGATCATGATAATGGGGCCCATGCTTCCCATTTGAATGGTGCAGCAGACACACATGCATGTCTGCTGCTCCATTCAACTATATGGGACTGCTGGATATGGCCAAGAACAAGTGCTTGGCCATCACTGGAAGCCCCCATGAAGCTGAATGGAGCCGCAGCTTCCATGGGTGACCGCTGATCAATTCAAGCAGGGCAGAACAGACACCTGATCTTATGATTGAATGGGGCCCTAATGATCTGAATCCTGCCAGTCAGAGTATCCCCTACTCTGTCGATAGGGAATAAGTTGTCTTCAAGGGATGACCCCCTTTAATTGTTTAGGAGAGTTTTCTGTTCAGAATCTCTGTTAACAAGCAGTTGTCTTAAGTAGTTGTCTCAAGTATATGTGACTTGTCTTCTGCATGCATAATGCTGCATATAGGAACAAATACAACACATATATTGTGTACAACTATAGAAGATTTAGCAAGTTCTAAAAATGGTTCCCTCATAAGCAAAACACAGCCCGAGTTATGAAAAGAATATACCACTGTAAATCTGATGGGCAGCAATATATAACTAAGTTAAGCAAGTTTTAGGCAAAAAATATATCTCCTCATTTCCCTGGTTCTCTTCTGGCCCTTGGTTTACATGCAGTAACAACAATCTCTGCCCCTCCCCCTGCTCTGCAAAGGGAGTGAATACAAGTGCTGCCCTGAGTGACTTATCTGCCTGCTAGGATACACAGCAGCATGTTGTATGTGTAGGAATACAAGTCCCAGCTGTACAATGACACTGCTAATACACACAGGATCTTCCCCCTACCTGTTCTTCTGCAATACTCTATAGATCTTCTCTAGTCTGTCAGCTCCTATGCCCAGCATTTGTCACTTCACTGCCTGCAGCTGCTCAGTAAAGCCTTAAGCCCTGAGTCCATGCTGGCTGAAGGGGTTAAAATCTTATCTGAAAGAATCCAGGGAGAGAGCAGCAGCAGCCGGCAGTGCAGGGGGCATGGCCAGCACAGTGACTTCTCGTGTACAGACTGTTATCTGATCTATCAATCTTGTGCACGAAATATCAGCAGAGCAGGGAGAGAAGCTGACATCACAGGTCATGTGACCCTCAGTGAAATCTGAGAAAGGCCACTGAAGGTAAAGTAAGTGCATTGAAAAACCATTACATTTGCCTAGTTAGAAACATACAAAGGACAAAAAAATAACTTGGACAACCCCTTTAAAGGGACACTTCCATCAAAATTTTTATAACACAATGACAACCTAAATGTGAATATGCTATGCATTTTTATAAACAAAAAAGAGTGGGTGATTTTCTGGGTATGTTCAAAGTCACTCCATACATTCTACTTCCTGTCCAGAGCCATTAACTTGCTCTTTGGTTGGACTTTTATCACCAGTTCTACACCTACTATTATCACGAGGAGTTCACTTCAAATGGCATCTTCCCTCACAGCAAAAGTAAACTGACATTACTTATATAAATAGGAGGTCTTATTCATTCTCGCTGCTACAGAAAGACAATATTTTGTATTTAATTTTCAATAAATAAAACTGCCAAATAAAAAAAAGACTTTTAGGCTTCTTTTAAGAAAATTGGTCATTACAAATGTGCTTCGGTAAGGAAAGCAATAGAAGTTGTAAATCACTGGCAAGGCTCCTACAAAATCCAAATCTTGATAGTCCATCCAATGATTAACAGCTCCTAAAACCCTTCCTACTCAGTGTCATAATAGTTTATAATTCACATATTATTGGACCACAGAAGGCTATACAGCTGGCACTCCATTCAAACAGTAACTCTAACCCTGGTCATTTTACCCTTTAGATGCTGCAGTAAATGCCAACCATTGCATATAAGTGGTTGAATGGAGTGAGAGGATCCTCTCTCACTTCATCAGCCCCCCAAAATGCATATATTTACATTAACAAAAGAAAAAAAAATTAAAAACTATGCACAATTGATGTTACGTCCGTAAGAACTCATATAATAGAATGATCACATTATTTATCCAATAGGTCAACAATGTAAAAAAAGATAAAGAAACACGCTGCTGTTTTTTGCTCTTTCCACTACCTGAAAAAATGCAATAACGGCGATCAAAAAGTCACATGTGGCCCAAAATGGCACCAATGAACCAGCAACTCACCCTGCAAGAAACAAACCCTTCCACGGCACCATCAATGGAAAAATAAAACTGTTATGGATTAGAGATGAGCGAACGTGCTCGTAACGAGCACCCGACGGATGCGGATGCCTGCGCCCATGCGAGTGCAGGGGAGCCGAGCACTACAGTGCTCGTTACGAGCACGTTCGCTCATCTCTATTATGGATCTTTGAATGTGGCAAAATAAAAGCTAATTATTTTCTAAAAATCAGTTTCTTGCAAATGTAGAAAACATAAAAAACATACAGTACATTTGTTATATCTGTAATTGTACTGACCCTCAGAATAAAGTTATCATGTCATTTATACCACACTGCGGACATCAAATGTCCCAATAAACAGTGGCGGAGTTGCACAAGGTGTGTTATACAATACATTATAAGTACACCAAAATGGTGCCATTTAACGATACAACACATCCCACAAAAAAAGTCCTCATATGGCTATGCGAGCAGAAAAATAAAAAGGTTGTGACTATTGAAATGCTGAGATGAAAAAAATCTTTAAAAAAAAGAATGGTGTCCTGAACTCCAAACTAAGCTTTAAGGGGTTAAAATCATGCTGTGCCATGGCCAGCTTCTGCGTTGTACAGTGTAGAGGACCTCCATAAGAGCAAAGTTTCTGAAAAGATAAAGACACAAAGTCTTCTGAACTGAAATAAACATTTCTTGGGGATGGGAATAATTATCACATTTTGAATATTCACAGTCGAATCACATTATTATGACTAGTCTTGAGTGAACTGAACTTTGGATAATAGATCTGAAGTCTATTCATTCAGAAAACTTTAGTTTTAATGCTGTTTCCACACAGACTTAAAATGTATTGGCTCCGTTGATGCAAACTTCGTCTTAGTCAAAGTGGCACGAGGCTTTCGGGAATGACTTCGATATAGATATGTAAATTTTGTAAAACATTTTAAAATAGGAATCCAAAGTCAGCTTCCTATTTTAAAATGTTTTTCAATATGCACATAGGAATACCAAAGTCATTCACCGAAGTCTCGGACCACTTCAGCAGTGACGAAGTTTGGCTCCACGGAGCCAATAAATTTTAATGCTGTACGGAAACAGCATTAAAACTGAAGTTTTTGAACAAATGGACTTCAGATCTATGATCCGAAGCTCAATTCTTTCAAGATTAATTATGACCACCAGCTATATCCAGAGTGACCGCCGTGTGCAGCACGGACACCAGCTTGATGAGATTGATCAATAAGGTCCTGATAGGTTGTCACAGGTTTCTGGAGCCATGCTGACTACAGTTCATCCCATAGTTGCTGGAGGGTGCAAGGAGGAGGATCCATAGAACGAACACAACAATCAAGGTGAACCCCTCAATTGGGTTTAAGTCTGGGGAATAAGGGAGCCACAGTAGTACTTAGAAGTCTTGGCCACACTCTTTCAACCAATTTCGGACATTTCTAGCCAAGTGACATGTTGCATTGTCTTGCTGGAAAATCCCATCTGCCCCAGGAAAGACAATCAGCACATATGGGTGACTGTGATCTGCAAGGATCCAATCATACCCAAATCGGTTGAGAGTCCCAGAGAATGCCATAAAAACCATTCTCCAGACCATAATGCTGCCACCACCAGCTTATGCTCTTCCAGCAATGGTTGCAGGTTGTTTGTTCTCTGATACGTACTTATCTGCCTGACTCCAACATCAATGAAGCAGAAAACTCATCGGAGAATAAAACCCTTTGCCAATCAGAGGTCCAATTCTGATACTGCAGCGAAAATTGAAGGTTTTCTGCCAATGCAACTTTGTTAGCAGAGGTGCAGTGGCAGTAACCATCCATGTGCTTTGGAGCCCCATACGCAGAAGGCTTGCTTTTTACTCACATCTAGTAGTCTCCTGGTTCATTTTGGTGATGAGCTGTTCCACTGTAGCTCGTCGGTCACCCCTCACGCACCATCATAGCCGATGTTCACCTCTTATATCAATGGCACATGGTGTTCCACAGTTTCTATGTTGCTTTTTTGCAGTGGTGCCATTTTTCCAATCAGAATACACTTTCACCACAGCAGGATGTGAACGCTTAACAAACTGTACAATTTCAGAAATACTGCCACCCTTGTCCTGAAAGCCAATAATCATCCCTGTTTGCAACTCTGATAAATGGCCTGTTTTACCCATGACAACACTGGGGGACATGTGAGCAGACAGCCTGTCGCACACCTTAAATACCCACCAAGACAACTCACGACACGCAACTTAATTCATGATCTACGAGCTGCCGACATTGAAAGTAGGAAGTGGTCAGAATGACGTGACTTGACTATTTATCATGGAAATATAAGAGGCTTGCACAAATATATGAAACATGCAACGCTGACCACAATTTCTTGTATTTGTCTGTATGGCTACTGTTGTATGTCACAAGTGGCAGCGTGCAGTATACTCAGAGGAAACCTATCATCAACATTTGACCCTCTGAACAGGGTATATGGTTTGGTAGGATATTAAAAAGTATGTACCTGCTATGCCTATAATTTTCTAAATGACCCCTGCAACTCTGCAATCATTTTCTCCTATGCTGTATGCTAATCAGCGTATACAAGATCTTCAGACAATACCATTTTTCTTGAATGATTGACTTCCCAGTTGACAATACATCAGTACAAGCCAGCGCCAGCAGTATCTAGTGCATGCGCAGTGTGAACATACAGCTGAGGCCAGTAGACCTCACTACACTGCACACGCACCAGAGGCCCCCAGAGCTTGTGATGTCGTATCCCACACCTAAGGGAGGTAATTCGTATGTGACACGCATGCTCCATTAAAATGTTTTTTTTTTTTTTTAATTATTGCAGCAACAAAAAATATGGATACAGATTTGTTTAGAAACATATTCCCCTACAGTATGTTTACGTACATGCACATGACCGTTTTGGGGGTCTGGAAACTGGATCCACAAAATACAGATGCCTTCTATGTGCAATCTGTTTTTTTCTCAGGCCTGTTAAGGCTATTTTCACACTAGCGTTTTATAATTCCGGTATTGAGTTCCGTCATAGGGGCTCAATACCGGAATAAAACGCTTGTTTTGTCCCCATTCATTGTCAATGGGGACAAAACTGAACTGAAGACAACGGAATGCTCCTAAAAGCATTCCGTTCCGTCTTCAGACCGAAGAGCGCGGTTTGCTCTCCGGTCCAGGCATCCGCACCAAGACGGATCCATCATGACCCCCAATGAAAGTCAATGGGGACGGATCCATTTGGTGTGACACAATGGTGAACGGATCCGTCCTCCATTGACTTTCAATGGAGTTCATGACAGATCCGTCACCTGCACACATACATACATACATACATACATACATACACACATACAGACATACACAGACATATACACATACAAATACACATACATACTTACATGCTCCCGGCAGGTCTCCACAGCGCAGGAGGAGCAGGACGGCGCACACATAGGACGATTCCCCCTGGCACCCAGCAGAGGGCGCTGTGGGGAATCGTCCTATGTGCGCGCCGTTCTGCTCCTGTACTGTGCTGTGGAGACCTGCCGGGAGCATGTAAGTATGTATGTGTATTTGTATGTGTATATATCTGTGTGTGTGTGTGTATGTACTGTGTGACATGTGTGGGGCTGGAGCGCGATTCCGGCCCCACAATGTCCCTGCGGCAGCACGGATCCGGTGGCACCCTTCACCTGCCGGATCCCTGCTGCCGCTAGTGTGAAAGAGGCCTAATAGAAATAGCTATTCCTGTCCACAAAATGGACAAGAATAGGACATGTTCTATATTCTGTGGGACAAACATACAGATGTTTTTTTTATTTATTTTGCAGACCTATAAAAATGAATGGATCTTCAAGCAATACATAAAAAATAGGGATCGGATCCAAAATACGGTAGTGTGCATGAAGCTTTAAGGTGATAGCGGCTGTTTAGGGGTGCGATATATTGTGAAAAATTACTACTACATTGCCATTTCCCATACCCTAATAATCACAAGAATATGGTAAAATGTTGATGCTATTAGATTAACATAATATTCTACTACATTTTACTTGTTTTTACCAAAAAACTTCTCATCAAATAAACATTACCCTAAACGTATGGCTTCTTTATGAACATGCATTTCCACTTTATATCATTTATGTGTAATTTATGATCATACGACTTATTCATTCATGGCACTATGCACTGATTGATTGTAGCATGTTTTCAAAGCTAAGGAATATCAAAAGTATATTAACATATTTCTACTTCCTTCCTTTGCCTTGTAAATCACTTTGCATTGTTAACCTGTGCTCCTATTCCTTTTCTGCAGTTATGTCACTTTAGGAATTTACTGCACAGCATTCTTTCTAATTTGCTTCCAAGCGGCACATAATGCAATCAGGCATTTACCTTGTTTGCTTTATTGTTTCAATTGATATTGAAGTACTATTAGTTTTTACTGTTTGCTGTATCACAAGCACCATGTTTTGTTGCTTATATACCACCAACATATTCCACAGTGCTGTACAGAGGCTGTCATCATTTGCCCCTTTCTGCCTCTAATGAAGCTCTCAATCCAATTTCACATACTAGGGCCAACTTTAAGCCAATAAAGGCTTCATTTATATCACAGTTTTGTAACTCTGGTAGTCTGTTCCGGCAGAGGAATGGACTACCAGAGTTACGGTATCTGTGATAGCTCATTCACTATATTGGGATCTGACTGCCTTCTGTCGGAAAAATACCCCAGTGCTGCAAGTTCACGGTGCTGACCACTGAACCAGTCTTATGTAATAAAATATATTATACCAAATATTATTATGATTATAGTTTAATGTATACATCTAATGTTGTTTATTGAGATTGAAGATAGCATTGGTGAGGATAACATAGTAGCAAGATCATTGGCACTGTAGGCATAAATTAAACCTAATCCAATATGAGAACATATATGGGTTTACTAATAAAAAAATAATACAATACACAATTATTAAATAGCCATAGACATAGTATGATTAAACATGACAAAACAATATAAGAATAAATGCTGCTGGGCCCTTGCAGCATCTACTGTATTTATGCTATCACCTAAACAAGTTCTGTTTTCCAAAGAGTGTGATGTATCAAGAAATTATAAGTGTAACTATCGTTTTGGATTATTTTTAATGTAGTGTAGGTTCAGACTGAGCATTACTAAGGAGAGTGTGTCTTCAGTCTTCAGCTGTACTGAGCGCTGAAGATTAGTGATGAACGAAGTTTTCGAAAATTCGATTCGGCTGCTTTGCCGAACTTCAACAAGAAATTCGGATTTGTTACGAATTACTTTGTCACAAATCGCTTTCCTTTGTATGTAGTATGTGTAATAATGGGAAACGGCGATCGCACTGCCCCCCCCCACCCCCCGTCATTGAACCCCTCAGATGCTGCGTTCAACGATGAGTCACACTGAGGCCTTTCAGGGGTTATACCTCATACCTCATTCATTTGATCGCGGAGGGGCCATCACGAAAATCTTCATTGAAGAAAATGTGCCACATCTTGCATGGGCTGACGTGATGAGATCACCACATCATCACACTGGCCGGCGCAGTGATCAAATGGATGAGGTGAACATGGTTCATTTTTTTACCGCCATTTTAGGAAACATGGATTCGTTACACGGCGCCAAGAAATTCATATCAAATTCCACTTTGTTAACTTTGATTTGTTCAATGATACTGAAGATACCTGTGTGTAACATACAGAGACTTCCAGCCTGCCTCTTGTCACTCCCCTGTCCCTGACTATGTACATGTGCCTAAACTATCACTGCCCATTACCCTGCCTATCTGATTCGTTACACACAGGTGTCTTCAGCGCTCAGTAGAACGTTAATGACTGTAGACAGATTCTCCTTAGCCATTCTCAATTACAGTTTTGCCAAGGAGACTCTTTGCACCCTGTTTTCTAACACTAACAAACATCTTTCCCTAATAAACTATATATTACTAAAATGTTTTACACCCCTGTCCCTATGCTATATTAAAAATAAACTGAAATGATCCTAATACTTTAAACTTTAACCACGTAAAATCCCAAGAAAGATATACATTTTATAGTTCCATTTTTACCATTAGTATCAGGTGGTATTTGGCTCCCAATAAGTATGAGCAAACATCCATGTTGTAGACTGTTTAGAAATAAACTTTTCCAATATTGTGCTTAGTTATATTGATATTAAATATGTAATAATCAAGTACTGCTATAGTTACAAAGTAGTTGTTATAATAAATATGTTCCGGGATGCACTGACCGAATAGATTGTGCACAATTTCATGTATAGGAGCCTGTCTATGTATAAGTATAGACCGTGTTCACACAAACAATATTTTAATTTTATGTTCTCAGGTTCTCTGGGTTTTATATATTGATAACATTTTCAGGACTGACTCCCGGCACCCCTGCCGATAAGTAGTTTAAGGAAGGCATGGTGCTCACCGGTGCTCCAGTGAGTGATGCTGCTGCCTCGCAGGTTACCAAACACCGTGCCGTCCATTTTATAGCAGCTGTGCTTCGTATTGCAGCTTAGTCCTATTCACTTAAATTGGGCTGTGCCTAAGCCATGTGACGATGAACATGATGTCACATGGCCTAGGAAGAGGCCTAAGCGCTCATGGAGCATCACAGCCTCTTTGTGCGGCTGATTGGTGGGGGTCTGACTGGTATTGAAGACCTATCCTGAGGATAGTCCATCAGTATGTAAATACCGTAAACCCCTTTAACTAAATGTATTGATGTGTTACAGTACCTGTGTTAAAGCACCTGTACCCCAGAATTGCTGTTGGTAAATTAAGATACCCTAGTGTTGGATTAGACAATCTGTGCATGCAGATAGAGCTCTAGTTCCTGCTGTAGCAACTGTCAGCTCTGCCAACCTAACGCCTGTCTAGTGTCATTGTGTTATTTATTATTAGTAGTACCTTGATAGATTCCAGTTTTAATCATGATACAATTTATGGTTTCTAACAGTCCCAAACACCTATATCAATTCACATGGGGTTGGAATAGGTGTATGGATGTGCTTTTTAAGAATTTTGGCTGTTTTTCTATTTAGTTTAGGCAGCATTATGCCATTGAAAATTAAATACAGAATATTGGCCTTCTGTAGCAGTCAGCACAGAGTGATAAAACTACTATAAATAAGTAATCCATTGCCAGTTTACTACTACTGAAAAGGAAAAAAATTATCTGCTACCAAAATAGTAGATCTGTAAAATTAGGACAGATCTATGCCAGGCCTAGATAAAGATGTCCACAGAAAGGCATTGCACTTAACAGTGTAATGTGTGATGCTCTACCTGAGTCACTCATCCGCTTCCCTCTCTGGTCACAGTGAATAGTCTGACTGAGAAAGTCAAGCGAGGCTGTTTGCTGTGCTAAGTCATAAGAAAGGAGGAACTTCAAGAGCCAGGACAGGAAGTAGAATACATGCAGTGATTTAAAAAATGATATTCGGAAAGCCACCTGCTTTTGTAAAAAAACAAAACACAAACAAAAAGAAAACTATTATATAGAATATTCACAAATAATATTTTTTTCACCTATTAATAGGTGAGTCCTGCATTTGAATCCAACTAGGGCAACATTGTGTGTAATATAGAAACAGTACTACTGGTTGACACGTTATGCATGATCTAACCCCTATGTTTGTGGGACATAAATTAAGTTGTGAGACAGAGTCAAATGCAAACCAGTGGAATAGGCCAGTACTCTGCTTTGAGTGACTGTCCATACACCTAAGAATAGAGAAGATTACATTGGCTGATACTTCTTGCAGCTTTTCAACAGTGATGCTGCAGAAGAAAAAATGTCCTGCTTTTTCCAACAAGATGGGGCAACATGCCACACCTCATGGAACTCACTGGCACAGGTTCATGAACTGTTTACGTAGGAGAGAACTGTGAGCAAGGGGTTATGGCCAGCACGTTCCCCAGACTTTTCCACATGCGATTTTTATCTGTAGGTAAATATAAAACATAAAGTGTCCTCTAACAATCCACATCCCCTGGATGAATTCAAGGAAAACATCACAAGCATTATCTGCAGCATCACAAGCAGTATCCGATGTGCCCAAAGATGCATAGACGTGAACAGGGACCACTTTCAGCATCTTTTGTGACTTGTGTGTGAAAAAACAATCCACTTGCTCGTTCATCTTGTCATACTTTCGCTGGAGATGGGCTACTTTTTCGTGGGCCACTCTGTATATTAGATAAGTATATCCACAGTAGGTAAGTATATCAAGATGCAATGTTAGTACACAAAGTTTCTGGAGTTATAGTAGGATAGCAGGCCGAAATGGATGGACAGATGTCTTTTTTCGGCCTTATAAACTATGTTATGTATGTTACTATTTTATGTTAGTTTAAATCTGAATATGTTAAGTAACTGAGAAATTATTACGTATCCACTAATTGAATTATAGATTACCACATCAGTGAGTTCTTTCTTTTGACATCTTGGTTGGAAACACAAGAAGGAATGAGAAAGAGATGAGTGTTACGGACGGTGCATTGTCTGGGTCTCCAGATTAGAGAGATGAAATATTATTTGATAGTTAAAAGAATAATTATATTGTACTAGCAGTAACAATTCAGTGTTTCTATTGCCTGAGGGTTACAACACGTTCGCACAATAGGGAAGCCTTTCTTTTTATGTCTCAAAACTGTACCACAAACTCTTCCTTATTCATAACAGTGAGATCTCCAGCTGCGATAGGCTCTTTTCCTTGCTCTAGATGACAGTTTTCTGTGTTCATTCCAAGCACAGGGGGTTTAATAAACATATCTGGCAATCTTTTGATAGCTGGAGGGCTTTGGATGACACTGTGTGCAAACAATATGTTCTCACTGTTAGGGAAACAAGTTTATTCAATTATTCAATTAATAGATTAGAGTCAAGATGTATGTTAGCCTGCAATGCAAAACACAGGCAAATTTTATGAATCAAAAGAAGAAAGGGCAGATTTTTTTTCACACCTTTCACTGACAAGGAATTGTCACAAGCATTCCACTGTGACAGATCAGGAAGCTCTTTACATGTAGCAATAAAAGTCAGCATGAGTCTCCAGAGCCCCTTATTACAGGATGTAACACATTTCTTATCTTCCAGCATAGAAATCTCCAGGTCACTCATGTAAACTATACACCATCAGTCAGGAGTCAGCTACTGAAGTAGCAAGGCCACTTAGCACATCATCCACCCATTCACAGAATATAAATAGCCAGTCTGATCATACCGCCCGACCTTCAAGCATTACTATTTCAAACCATATTGACTGTGGCTTTCCTCTTGGCTTGGGTATTTGTTTCTAATATATAGTGGTTTTATGAACTTGATATGCTGCTGATTGGACTACACTTAGAGATGACATGCATTTTCATGTTGTACCTTATATAAGCATCATTTTATACCTATGTATTCTCTACTAGGACTTCTACTCACATGAAGGAAAAATGCATATAAATTGGATTATTTATTAATTTATGTATTTGTTTGTTTACTTATTTATGTATTTATTTATTATAATAACTCATTTATACAGTGTCAACATGTTCAGCAGTGATGTATACTATGTATATAGTATATTCACTCATATCTAGTCAAACTCACAATCTAATATTCATTTTAAGCAAAGATGTTATATGAGTTTGGAAGCCAATTCACATATCTAGAACTGAAAGTCAGTAAAACTAGACTGCTACACAGCTGTACACAGCACCCTCCGAACTCATTCCTGGAGGTGGTTGTCAGTGGAAAGAAGGATCGGGCATATGGATTTCAATATGCCCAAACCTTTTGTTCCCTGGGAAGATAAACCACCATGAGCGGTGTTTGTAAAAGACTGAGGTCTGGAGGCAGCTTACTCTTCTCTCCTTATTGATAACACATTCATACATCCATGTGCATGCCCCCCTATGTGTATGCCCCATACATACACGATCTGAGGGCAGCAATCTAATGTGTATGGCCAGCTTTTCCCATTGTGAGAGAAAACTGTAGTGTCTGAATTGAGGTTCTTTAATTCCACCCAAATAAATTATACTAAGCCCCATCCTCTGTCTTTACAGAAGTTATGCAATTCTAATTGCATCACCTTTGTTGTGATAGCACAGGACATTTCATCTATAATAGGTTATTTGTGATTCAAACCATAAGAAATAGACCCCTGTGCTAATAAGTTGCCTCCAAAGTCAGTACCATGTAGATTTATGCTTTCCTAGATATTTGAAGCCTTTTTGTCAGAGCTTAGGTCTACCAAGAGATGCTCTGATACTTCGTTGGGCCAGTTTGATCCTACCTCAAAGAAAACAAAATCACAAAAAATAGAAAACAAGCAGTAAAAAAGTTATTATTAAGTTGTTTTTTAAAAAGAATAAGGAAAGTTTGATAGAGTTTATCATCTTCTGTCTACAATAAACTTGCAAGATTTTACCAGGGGTACCATGCAGAGGTCCCCCTGCATATGTCCTAATACACCATATGGACAGAGGTTGTTTTTTTAGACACTCTTAACTATACAAATGAAAAATGTGTGCATAACTCCAATATAAATAGGAATTTGATAAGAGGTTTATCTAGATGGACTAATGTCTTTACCTTAAAAACTACTGACGTGAAAGGGGTTCAATAAGATGTTCTAAAATTTGGCAAAATTTGTGCAAAATGTCCTGCCAGTCTTGCATTACCACAATGGTCCTCTACCGCTTCAAAACTGGGTTGGATCTGTAGTGACAACACCACGTTGGTATGTAATTATTGCAGGCAGCCACTGGCATCAGCAGTCATACGTGGAGGCATGGTACATGATTGCCGAGGCCCAGTGGAAGTCATAGCAGTGGAGACCAAAGCAGGGCATGTGAGTGGATAGGCATTTTAATGGCTATGATACTGAGATTTTTTATTTTTTTATTTTACATAGCCCCGTGCTTTCTTGTCAAATAAAAAAAAAGATCTTGTAGAGTCCATTTTAATATGCATCCTATATAAATCTCAATAAATTATAATATCATCAACATTTTTTTTCTTTTGTAATTCAATTCAAAAAGTGAAGAAGGACGTAGGAAGAGAAAAACTGGAACACTTCTCAGCGGCGCTGCAATCAGGGGGTCAGACTTCAGGTAAGTAATACACAATTCTTTATTGTAGGTCTACGCGTTTCAGGGGCAGACAGCCCCCTTCGTCAGGACTATTACAAAGAACATAATACACAGATCGGGAATTTAAAACAGTTTTGGCGCGCAAAGAAGCTCCTAGTCTCAGTGGGGAGGGGAAAGCAGGATGACGTCAGGTTGATTGACATTGCGTCAAATATCCATCTTTCAATAAAATATTTTTTGTAAATGCAGCCATACGGAACCAAACTGTTCCGGTATGGACATGACTGATATATGTTATTACTAAGAGGAAAAACAGGAGAAAGTAAATAGAGCTAAGTCCCGAAAATCTGGTGCGCTGCTTGTATCTAATATTATACACAAAGCGCTACCTCTTGAACATAAAACTAGAAATTACACCCCAGTCAAGGGTTCTAACAAAGATTATACCCCCATATCCCCCCTAGTTAAGCTCACACCGGCAGAGTGCAAGACTCCTAGTGACCAATCATACAAAACCACTGACTTTCTTTTAGATACATCATTGGTGGATAATATCTCTATTTATCCAACTCCCTCTCAGGACACTTCCAGTCCCAAAATGGTTACCATTGACAATACGGGCTCAGAGAATACAGCATTGGTACCTTTTTTAGACCATGCCTTCAAACTTCCGCCAGTTATAATACCAGGAGTCTCACAATCACTCCCCCCCCCCCCAAGAACCCTTACCCCTATCACCCAATACTTCAAGCCCAACCCAGGAAAAAGAAAACCAGAATTTCAGGTAAAAGAGGGGGGCAATCTAAACAAAAAAGGAAAACCTGTTTAGAACAACAAATGGGGGTACCAAGTATCCAAAATAATGAGGCTGCAGTAAAAGTAAAAATATTTAACCTCTCTAACCATATATTGAACAGACAAGAAAGTATGTTACTTGAAAAGGGCCTCTCCTTCTGCCCATCCAATAAAATGAATCCCTTTGAAGTTTTTTTGGATCTACAGAAATTTCAGAGAAACCTCACCATTAAGAGGCACTTTGAATCTACCAAAAATAAAAATAGTAAACAATTAGCCCCCTCTAGTGATGAACCACCCTCTTTTACACACCAGGAGGTACGTCCTAAGTCTAATTTTTTCCCCCTGCAGAGTCAGGGATACTGTATACCCATGTTCTTCGATTTGGTATCTTCTGAATTGAAAAACACTACACAGGAACTAGTGTCCATTAGACAGAAAGATAATCTCAGTTTACAGGAACAAAAAGCATTAAAAACCTTAAAAAACAACAAGACAATTATCATACGACCTGCTGACAAGGGGGGAGGTGTGGTTTTACAAAATGCTGGTGATTATGAGAAGGAGGCATGTAATATCCTAAACAACACAACTTACTATAGACCAATCATGGAAAATCCATTTCCAGATTTGAATAAGAGGCTTTCGGATTTGGTAAACAGAGCCTATGAGAAACAATATATAAATAAAAAGAGAAGAATTTCCTAATACTAAAGTCTCCATCCTCTCCATATTTTTACCATTTACCAAAAGTCCACAAGAATATTGACAACCCCCCGGGCAGACCCATTGTATCAAATACTAACAGTGCTACCAGCAATCTATCTCATTTTTTAGATTTATTTCTTCAACCATATGTCAAGTCCTTACACAGTTACCTCCATGATTCCAGTCAGCTAATCCGTGAGCTGAAGGATATCTCATGGCATGATACATATGCCTTACTGACCATGGATGTGACAGCACTATACTCGAATATCCATCATGATCTGGGATTGAAGTGTGTGCGGTCCATTCTGACAAGAGACAGTTCTCTAGATCCCAGACAAATCAACTTCCTTCTAGAGAGTCTAGAATTCATTCTACTGAATAATTATTTTATTTACAACGATAAAATCTACCATCAGTGTCGCGGGACCGCGATGGGCACGAAAGTGGCCCCAGCGTTCGCTAATTTATTCATGGGGGAATTCGAAAGAACTTTCATTTATAACCATACCCAGATGGGAGAACATGTCATCTATTACAAAAGGTACATAGATGACATGTTTATCATCTGGGATGGTGATGAGGAATCAGCTTCCTCATTCTGTAAAAGTTTGAATAAAACAGACTGGGGTATTTCTTTCACCCCAACATATAATAAAACAGAAATAGCCTTTTTAGACCTAATAGTCACAGCTGACCGTGAGAGTAAAGGCCTATGTACTAAAACGTATTTTAAGAAAGTTGATAGTAATAGTTATATTGACTATTCAAGCTTCCATCATAAGAAATGGCTGCAAAATGTGCCATATAGTCAGTATGAACATATTAGACGCAATTGTACCCATCAGAGGGACTTCAAACAACAAGCATTGGTCTTGAAAAAGAGGTTTGAGGAAAAAGGCTACCCTGGCAATGTGATAAAAAATGTGTATAAAAGGAGCATGCAACACACGCAAGAGGATTGCCTATACCCCAAAAAGAAAAATGAACTCGATAAGGGGTTAGGAGCTCAAGTTAATTTTGTTACACAATATAATATGTCAAATAGGGCCATACAGACTATTCTAAAGAAGCATTGGTATATTTTGCGCCAAGATCCATTTCTGGTAATGCACCTCTCTAAATCTCCCAGAATGATATATAGGAGATCACCTACCATTAAGAATATTCTGGCACCCAGCAGGCCACAACAACATACAAAGACCCATACAACAAATAGGGTAAAAGATGTGAAACCAACCGGCAGCTTTAAATGCGGGAGTAAACGATGTCTATGCTGCCGGATGATCACCCATCAACAATCATCTTTTACATCCAAGAAAAATGGCTCCACATTTACCATTAAACCACCTCACCTCACATGCCAGTCTAGCTTTGTCATTTATCTACTGGAATGTGAATGTGGTCTCCAATATGTTGGCCGAACCACACAGGCACTACACTGTCGGATGAATCAGCATAGACACAATATACAAAAGGGATATCAGAAACACAGTGTCTCAAGACATTGTTCAGAAATGCAGAACAAAGAGAAACACAAATTAACAGTCACTCCAATAGACCTTATACCAGACAACCCGTACAATAGATTCAGCAGCCTTTAAAAACGGGAGGTCTATTGGATCTTTCAGCTGGACACACTGACACCACATGGCCTGAATGAGCTCAATGAAACAATCATCTAATGGACAAAATTCCTAAAAAAGGAAAAACTATTACCATTATATTAGTAAATCAGAACAAAAAATTACTAACATAAATCATGCTAGACATAATTGGTATAGGATGGAAGTATGAGAGATATGACACAGAGGATAAATAAATATAAATATAAATATTACAGGACACCCGAGAAAAAGAGAAAAAATATACTGTTTGTGGAGTGCACAAATAGTATAAAAGTACTCTCAGTATTGTTTTACTAGTTTTTATTAATTTTAGTTCTATTGATATTAATAACTTATTTATATTCATATTCACAATGAGGTAGCGCTTTGTGTATGATATTAGATACAAGCAGCGCACCAGATTTTCGGGACTTAGCTCTATTTACTTTCTCCTGTTTTTCCTCTTAGTAATAACATATATCAGTCATGTCCATACCGGAACAGTTTGGTTCCGTATGGCTGCATTTACAAAAAATATTTTATTGAAAGATGGATATTTGACGCAATGTCAATCAACCTGACGTCATCCTGCTTTCCCCTCCCCACTGAGACTAGGAGCTTCTTTGCGCGCCAAAACTGTTTTAAATTCCCGATCTGTGTATTATGTTCTTTGTAATAGTCCTGACGAAGGGGGCTGTCTGCCCCTGAAACGCGTAGACCTACAATAAAGAATTGTGTATTACTTACCTGAAGTCTGACCCCCTGATTGCAGCGCCGCTGAGAAGTGTTCCAGTTTTTCTCTTCCTACGTCCTTCTTCATACATACTCCGAAGACCGCAGCGCCGGCACGGAGAGGAACATCGGCAGCAGCACGGGGAGCCCGGTGCCCTGGTCGGGTTATACCAGGAGAGCCTCTACAAGCTGTTGTGACTTTATTCACAACCAACTTTGGTAAGCTGAATATTGTACATTTACCATCCTATACTTTATGGTACCACCCATAGGCGCTGCCTTCTGTTCCTTTTATTTTTCAATTCAAAAAGTGAAACACATACAGGGGCAGACATATGCTTGTGCAGCCGGTACGGCTGCACAGGAGCCCAGTGCGGCAGGGGGGCCCGTGGGAGGTCTGGCGGCAGTAGGAGATGAGTGCTTCCATTGTGGAAGTGCTCATCTCCATTATTCATCTGTATCGCCGTCCTTAGGACAGCGATGCAGATGATTGTTGGGGCAGGGCAGGGGGGAGGCGTTTCCCTTACCTGCTCCTCTGATAGGCTGCAGGCCTAGTGCCTTCAGCCTATCAGAGGCCGGCTCAGTCGGCGCGATGACGTCATCACGCCGCCTGAGCCGAACAACCCGGGACACAGGCCGGAAGATGCCTGCATCACATCGCTTACCGGCTCATGGAGATAAGTATAAGTGTTTATTTTTTTTTATTAACACCACACTGTTGTCCAGTATGGAGGCAGCTACTAGGGAGCATTTTAATGGGACACATGGGGGAAGGAGCACTATGGGGGCATTATACTGGCACACATGGGGGGGGAGGAGCACTATGGAGGCATCTATTAGGGAGCATTTTAATGGCACACATGGGGAAAGGAGCACTATGGAGGAATCTACAAGGGGGCATTATATACTGGCACACATGGGGGAGCACTATGGGGGCATGTACAAGGGGGCATTATATACTGGCACACATGGGGGGAGAGGAGCACTATGGTGGCATCTACAAGGGGGCATTATACTGGCACACATGGGGAAAGAGGCACTATGGGGGCATCTACAAGGGGACATTATATAATGGCACACAAGGGGGAGCACTATGGGGGCATCTACTGGGGGCCCTATATATTGGCATTATATACTGTCACATGGAGGCACTATGGAGAAGTAGGGGAGAGGAGCACTATGGGGGCATCTACTGGGGCATTATATAGGGGCATTTTATACAGGCACAAACTATAGGTGCAATGTGGGGGTAAATAGGGGCATTTTATACTTGCACACCTTATGGGGGCACTATGGGGGAGGGGGGAGAGGAGCATTATAGGAGCATTTTATACTGGTACATTATGTCAGGCACCATGGGATGGGGAGGAGCACTATGGGGGCATCTACTTGGGGCACTATATAGGAGTATGGGGCACTATGGGCACCTTAACTGGGGGCACTAAGAGGATTTTTTGGGCACACAATAGGGGCATTGGCACACATTATGAGGGCACTATAGGGACATTGGCTCCACTGGGTGCGCTAAGAGGAGGTATTTTTTACTGCCACACAACAGGGCATTTGTTGTATCATTATTTTGGGGGGACATTATGTTTACACTATTAGTGTCAGGTACACTGTTTCCTGGGTGCAGTTATTTTAGGACACTCTGTGCCAATAATTATTGAAGGGGGTGCTATCTGTGTGGTGCTAGTATCTTCAGGGAGACTTTTTCTGCAGTATAGTATTGGGGGACACGGCGGGCACAGTATTAGAGGTGGCAGGATGATGTGTTCAGAAGGTGAGATGATGATGGAAAAGTAGGAAACTAAGATGTCTGTCTGTGATACTCCGCAGAGAGAAGAGATGGCTGAAAGAAATCATCATGGCGGTCTGGTCTGAAAGGAGAAGATGAGAAAAGAGAACGTCTACATCTAAGAAGACGTCACTGGATGTAAGAGGTATGAGGCGCTGTATTAGGCTACCTTCACATCTGTGTTAGTGATTCTGGCAGGCTGTTCTAGCAGAGAACAGTCTTCTGGAATTCACCGGGTCCGGCACTGCTGGATGCAGAATGCCCACCGGCCCCCATTGATTATAATGGGGTCCGGCAGAGATCCGGCCACATTCAGGCAAAAATGCTGAGAATCAGCGGGACATAGACTGCTGCATGCTGTGGTTTGTGTGCAGCCGGATTGTAGTGCTTCAGGTGTGAAAGTAGCCTCACCCTATGTTTTGAGTATGTAATGTTAAGAGGCAATAGGTTAAGGCCCCGTTCAGACGGCCGTATTTTTGTGGGTCTGCGTTACTGCGGACTCGCAAAAATACGGGGGCCGCCCGGCGTGTGTTCCACAGTGCTCAGAACACACGCTGGGCGGCCCCATTGAAAATGCCTATACTTGTCCGTGCGTACGGACAAGTATAGGACATGTTCTATCTTTTCTATCTATAGCGTGCCGCCCATAGAGGTGAACGGGCCCGCCCTATTCCGCAAATTCGGGTCTGCACCTATTTGCGGAATAGGTGCAGACCCGTTTACATGGTTGTGTGAACGGGCCCTAAGTTGAGTATTTGGCATGGGGGTGGGGGGGCCCAGGCACAATCTTTGCACAGGGGCCCTCTGCTGTCTGTGTCCGCCCCTGAACAAATATATTATATAGAGTCATTACAAACAGATTGAACTTTTTCAAGTGTTTATTTATGTTAATGTTGATGATTATGGCTTACAGCCAAGGAAAACCCAAAAGTCATTATCTCAGAAAATTAGAATAATTCACTCAAAACACCTGCAAAGTCTTCCTAAGCCTTTAAAAGGGTCCCTTAGTCTGGTTCAGTAGGCGACACAATCATGGGGAAGACTGCTGACTTGACAGATGTCCAGAAGGCTGTCATTGACACACTCCACAAGGAGGGTAAGCCGCAAAAGGTCATTGCTAAAGAAGCTGTTCACAGAGTGCTGTATCAAAGCATATTAATGGAAAGTTGAGTGGAAGGAAAAAGGGTGGTAGAAAAAGGTGCACAAGCAAAAGGAAGAAATGCAGCCTTGATAGGATTGTTAAGAAAAGGCCTTTCCTAAATTTGGGGGAGATTCACAAGGAGTGGACTGCTGCTGGAGTCAGTGCTTCAAGAGCCACCACACACAAATGTATCCAGGACATGGGCTACAAGTGTCGCATTCCATTTGCCAAGCCACTCATGACCAATAGACAATGCCAGAAGCTTCTCACCTGGGTCAAGCAGAAAAAGAACTAAACTGTTGCTCAGTGGTCAAAGAAGTTGTTCTCAGATGAAAGTACATTTTGAATTTCATTTGGAAATCAAGGTCCCAGAGTCTGGAGGAAGAGTGGAGAGGCACTCAATCCAAGCTGCTTGAAGTCTAGTGTGAAGTTTCCACTGTGCTTTATTAAGACCAAAGTCAGTGCAGCCATCTACCAGGAAATTTTAGAGCACTTCATGCTTCCCTCTGCCGACAAGCTTTTTGGAGATGGAATTTTTATTTTCCAGCAGCACTTGGAACCTGTCCACACTGCCAAAAGTACCAATACCTGGTTTAATAACCATAGTATGACTGTACTTGATTGGCCGGCAAACTCGCCTGACCTTAACCCCATAGATAATCTATGGGGTATTGTCAAGAGGAAGATGAGAGACACCAGACCCAACAATGCAGACGAGCTGAAGGCTGCTAGCAAAGCAACCTGGGCTTCCATAACACCTCTGCAGTGCCACAGGCTGATCGCCTCCATGCCATGCTGCACTGATGCAGTCATTCATGCAAAAGGAGCCCCAACCAAGTATTGGGTGCAGTTACTGTACATACTTTTCATTTGGCAAACATTTCTGTGTTTAAAAAAAAATTACAGTTGGTCTAATATAATATTCTAATTGTATGAGATAATGACTTTTGGGTTTTTCTTGGCTGTAAGCCATAATCATTAACAGAAATAAACACTTAAAAAAGTTCACTCTGTTTGTAATGACTCTATATAATATATGTGTTTCACATTTTGAATTGAATTACTGAAGAAAAAACTTTTTGATGATATTCTAATTTATTGAGATGCACTTGTATATATTTAGCAAACCATATATAACAGATATCACAAAATAACAATGCTGTGGAAATGAACCTACATACAATCTGCAACACCAGTTAAGAGCCTCCATGCAGTTGGAGGGATGACAATGGGAACCTGAATCTCTCGATTGACCTTGCAATAAAGCCTGTATTATACCAGGCCATTGTCGGGCCAATTATCGTTGACAAGCATTCATATGAACGCTCGTTACCGGTGATCAAGCAATCTTGTACTGCCGTCAATTACCCGATGAATGAGCAAATGTTCATTGGGCAATCGGGATCTTTCAGCATGTTTAAAAATCTTTATTTGTCATCGGCAGATCATGGTGTCTAATCACGATCTGCTGCTGTCAAACAACTAGACAGCATGGAGATGAACTATGGCATAATGTTCATTTTCCCCCTCACTCTGAAGAAGATCGCTGCATGTAATAGCAGCGGTCCCTCAGGTAGTGAGCAGGCAATTGCCAGGAAGGAACACTTCCTTTCCAATAGTTGCCTGCAGAATTGGGCTTTGTAATACAGCCTTAAGTTTGTGCCACTCCCAATTAACTTTACCAAGGACAATAATATGAGATACTGGGGACTGTTAATTGTCTCCCTAAAAATAAAGTGCCATCTGCCGTCAGAAGGTTATGGAGCAGTAGTAGCTAGATGAACAGATTGATGTATAGATTCATGGGAAATGATTCAGTAAACCTTGCAATTTATTGCAATCTCTGCTTTTCAGAGTTCAGTAGTTGGGTGCATGGGTGGTCTTATCAGTGACTGACAGCTATCTCTCTAGTTCACACATTTCAGTCACTGATCACCTATATGGCTACTCAACCCACAAAGAGTAGAAATTTTAATTTACTGAATCTTTTCCCACAAAACTGTATATCAATCTGCTCAGCTCCTCCTGCTCAATAACATGGTGATTTATCATTCTTATGGCACCTGTGCTTACTATATTTGTTTTTTGTTTTTGTTTTTTTTTTTGCTAGATTTTCAATCTCACCATTTGACAGATGGAGGAATAGTGCCACTATTTCAGCAAGCAGACAAAAGGCAGTTGGAGCTTCTCCACATGATGATACGTGAGGACAGAATATCATAGGCTTCCGTTGATGATTACACAGCTCTATCCATCTGTCTGCTGCGGGAGGTTGTGAGAGTGAGATACTGCTCACACCATCTTCATAAACAAAAGCAGACTGTGCTGTCACGAGTCAGACACGCCAACTAATTGGGCCTGTCGACAGACAATATTCTGTGTCAACAGCTCTTGTAACAGTTTGAAACAGCAATAATATGTTGGATGATGGTGAGAATGACACATATGTGTCTAATAGCATCCTGGAAATCTGACATAAATAGAAAAGAATTACTAGAAAATGTCGTTCCTGGGCCTCACTCTCTCCAAGACTTCAAGGCTGCAGAAATAGACAGAATCGTCTTTTTTGTATGTTGTAACACATCTTCCGCTGTATCATTACACAGGCTGACAGCTTAATTTGAGACTTATAAATGCCCAACTTTAAAATTAATCTAGCTAACGATTTGTTTCAACAAGACTCACGGGCTTCTGGAAAATTAACAGAAAACTAAATTGCTTTATTTAACTGGCACAAGGCCAATACGAGTATTCTGTATGTTAATGTATCTGTCGCTTTAAGATGAGCTTGCAAAATTAGAACTGTCAGAATTTATTATTAAGACACCAGATGCACAATGGAGATAGACAATAGCATTTTTTTTAATTGTTAACTTAGTATTATATAAAATGCAGTTTATCTTAATAAACATAGATATACCATTATGATCCATAGGACAACATGTCATTATGTCACTTTCCCAATATGATCCCAATATGATCTGACCAGTTGTTGAAGACTGGAGGAAAATAGATCAGGTGCATGGTGACCCCATGACTTCCAAGAAGTTTCTAGTTTGTTTTTTACCTTAAAATTGTAAATGGCCACTGACTTGACAAAGGAGCGCTCTTAGTACTGGTGCCAGCATTACATATGCTGGTTGGGTATGTTACAAGATGGGCCAGTACTTCTTCAATGTTTTGCCATATACCCACTATCTCAAATGAAAGCTTACTGAAGCTCACAGACAGGCATGAATGTAAGTAATGCTGCTGAGCAATTCTACAGGGGCATAGACAATTACATTTTAGTGAAAATAGTGGAGAACCGACTTGACCTTAAAGCCTATGTTTATCTTTGAACACCATTATACAGTTTACATATAGAACAAATCTACATAAAAGTTTAGTAACTTTGTAAATACTTGCCATCAGTTATCTTGTACTGATCCTGAGTAAAAGCCTGTAAAGTGCTACATTCACCATTCTGTGAACCTCAGAGCTGAAATCTTTTCCTCTTTGTGTCTGCATCAAAAATATACTCAGCGCAGATGGTACTGTACAGTAATTCAATATAGGGTAAATGAACTATCCTTTTGAACTTTAAGGTTAAGCTAAGCGGTTAGGGATGAGCCTGCTAATAAGCATGTCGATTGTTTCCAGTTATAGCAATCAGTCTCATTTTCTATAGATTATTTTTTATAAACTTTAAAATGTTGTGTACAAGGGTTAAATAACTTAGACATTCTTCAATTATTTTTTTATTTTGGATCTAGTCTTTATACCTGGAGTTTGTATGGCAGTTCTCAAAGGCTGTATTGACCCCTAGTGTGGAGCCACATGGCCCAATGAGCTGCTCTACAGGATTTTCCCTAGAATCATTGATTTGTAAATATGGCACGCAGTGGGGAATGACAATTCTAAAATTCAATAATTTGGAAATTTGATCTGATTCAACTGAACTTGAATTTTGTGTGTGTGAGATAGAAAGAGACTTTCAGGCAATCCGAGCATATTTGATTTGGGTCACATATATTTGGACCCAAATTGAATTGGCTGTTTGATTTGGCTTCTCCTCGCCCATGCCAGGTCTAAAAAAGTGCGTGACACGGGCAGGGAAGGGGACGGATCGGGAGGCCTGTCCCGTTTAACATTTTCTACGCCTGTTTCAGGCGTTGAAAAAGGTCTGAATATAAGACAGCTAGGAAGTTGTCTTACATTTAGAAGTGTAGGAGGATCCGCCGAAGTAAGAGAGGCCTGCGCCTCTTCATAGCTTCATAGCTTCATAGTTTCGCAGGGGTTTATTTAAACAGGAGTATAAAATGCAGGTCTTAATAAATGTGCCCATAATCTCCATAGAAATTAATTAAATAGCCACACTGAAGATCTGGCGGGAGGGACTTTGATGAGAAATCTCCGCTACCAGTTTAAAATGCCCTAATAAGACATAGTAGAAGTAGATATGCAAGAAAGGCACCCGAGCCCATTGATAGTTTTAGCTGCAGGATTACACAAATGTATGTGGTTTTCTTACGATTTGTGTGTAGTGCTTTTGAACACAGACAGCCAATATTTGTTTTATGTTTTGAATTCGACTATTTTAGACTATGAATGGTATGTCAATGAATGCATATTGCAGCACAAATCACATAGAACGTCAGGTCCACAATGTTTGCTGTTTCTATATAATTCTGCAAACATTAAGCAACAGATTTTGGGAGGAAACTGTTCAACATTTACTTTTCATGTTCGTCCATCACCACTCAAAAGTACTTCAGGTATGTGAGACAGCCCTGTGCTGTGTACTATGCAATTCATAACTTCTGACACTTGGTACATGCTTAGGAATGGTTGGTATTACTGTGTGCACTTAGCCCTGATATCATCACATACCAACAGGTAATGCTAGATATAACATACCGTACTTTGTGTACAGCAGTAAAACCTATTTAGACCGCATCAGCATGGGTGCAACTAAAGCCACTTGCTATGGGACCCAGAGGTTGGGGGCCCAATCTGTTACAAGAGCATTGTACCTTTTTGTGGGGAATAACAATATGGTGACTTTTTGCTATAATGTGGATTTTCTGATAAATGGTGCCATTATACATAACTTTAGTTTTTGCCACTTATGCTACTGTTTTAATTTTCTTACATCAGGTTGTGGGGGTCCCATATTATTTTCATAAGGAGCCCTATGAATTATAGTTACAACCCTCTGCGGCATCAGTATTTGTGTATTAGCAAATGAAGTTAGACATAACTGCTATTTCCTTTTATACTGCAAATATCCAGTTTTCCCAGATCTACTGTATGTAAAAGGATGTATTGTACAGGGAAGAAGAGAAGCTGGATGGCAACCTGCCAACAGATGTAAAGATACTTATCATTGATCACTGATAAATTGTATATAAAATGTATATTTACTGAACTATTGTCTTAGGCTAGTTTCACACTTGTGGAAGCAGGGTCCGGCAGGCTGCTAATGCTAGCCCACCCTGCCACCAGAAGTCTGCTCCAGCCCATTCACTATAAAGGCGTTCAAAAACTATAGCACACTACGATTTTTGTCCGGCCGCCTCGGGGCTTCTTTGCCATACTGCGGCCGGACCTTCGGCGGCACAGTGGACTAGCGCTAGCACAGATCCAGCAGGGGAACAGCCTGCTGGACCCTGCTGCCGCAAGTGTGAAAGTAGCCTTATGTGTCATTGCATTACCTGTAAGTCCATTGATGTTGCACAATTGCAACTCACAGATGATGACGATGGTGATTTACGAATATAAAAATAATAATATATCAACTGAATTCTTCCAATAAATACAATTTAAATGTGCCAAATAAATAACATTGTTGGCCACTGTTTACATTTTAATACATGTATAAAGTAGAATTTGTAACTTCATTATCCTACTGTAAGTATTTTGACCATTTTTTGTTGACTTACAGTACCATCCGTGAAATGTGTTTGTTCCAATTTTACTATGGCTAAATATAATAAAATTAGCATCACCATCTTGTAATAGATTTCAGAACTAGGAGCAATGATTTTAACTTTGCTAAGTCTGCAAACTCAAATACTATGTACTGTATGTATTAAAGAAACACTATGCATCATGTAATGATCTCATTACGAGATGGCTGTCTACTAAAATTGCATTTACAATATTTAAGTATCTTGTGATAGTAAGGCCTTCATTTCATAACGGGGTACGCAATGAGCACGGAAGCCTCACTCATGTAATTATGTCTCATACCGTGGTGGTATAAAATGTTACAGAAGATTCAATCGAAACACAGTGTAGAAATTAATTTGTAAATCCTAAGCTTGGAGGAACAAGATTTACTAAAAAGTAAATGGCATCTTCAGTTTTATGACTATTGCATACAAAGTCAGAATGACCACCCGAATAGAATAATTCATCATTAGACCAAAGGTGTATTTACACATGACAACAGATCAGGCAATTATTGGGAAGAAAACGTTCCTTTCTCATATTTACTTGCTTGTCAGAGGAAGTGAGAGTTGTATTTACATGCAGCAATCACCTCCACTCCATAGGGACGAGTGATGGATACTTTCCCATACAGATTAATTGTTTCTGGGCAGCAGATTTACACAGCACAATATACTGCCCATAAATGATGATCTGATGTGCTGCATAAACAATCAATTCAACCAATGATTGAGCATTTTGCTTGTTCATCGGGTGATGCACAGCACCTTTACATAGGCTGATTATTATACTAACATTCGTTCCCAATAATTGGCCAACAATTGTCTGGTGTAAATCCAACTTTAGGCTCCAACAATAATTGCTTCTGAACCAATAAGACCATAAGGTCCAACGGAAACCAAACACATTTGGATTTCATTTTGGAGAAACTTGCAACAGTTATGTTTTCCTTTATAGATTGAGAACAGAACCTAAAATTTCCCAATGAACCCCAGTCTGACACTGACTACATATATAATGAGATCTATCCACAATGTTACCTAATCAAACCAAAACTACAATGATTACTATCCAGGTTCTGCAAGTTGTGGTCCCATCAAGGCCAGTCTGTGAGGAAAAGATTGTCAGTAGTAGCACACTGTTATTGGGTAATATATTTCATAATGTGGGTTCTTTTCCATTATGTACCATTATACTGCTCTTTTTGCTATATACTGTTCTTTAATATGCTGCAATGTGCTCACATCTGCTACCTGTCAGGTTATGGAAGAAATCCACTGCACAGTTTGCACCATGCCAAACAAATTCTAATTACACCCTTGATTGAGGATCTTAAAAAAATGTCATTACTGTTGAGTGAGTCTGCCATGTTGCACAAGAGGATGAACAACAATGATTAGCTAGATGTAATTAATGTCTGCGGCATGATGAATTCAATGGGAATGGCCATTAATTACCACAATTTTGTGTAAATTTATTCACATAGATTTATGTGTAGTAATTGGGGCTGCAGAAAATTTAGTTCTTAGTTATCATATGTTATTTTAATTTCTTGTTAGGTTTCTACTAAACTTTCACTAACTAATTAACTAGTTAATTAACTACCTTTCTTTGCGTGTGTTAACATTAAAAAAGACAAGTTGTATGTTCTGACATGTATTTGAGAAGTTTAATGCCCCTCTTATATTATCTTACTATTACATTTTAATTCCTAATGTTGCTTCTTCATAAGGTACTGTGCAAAAGTTGTAGGCAGTTGTGGAAAGAAAGCTGCAAAGTAAAAATACTTTGAAAAATAGAAGTGTTAATAGTTTATGTTTATCAATTAACAAAATGCAAAATAATTGAACAAACAAAATCTAAATAAAATAAATATTTGGTGTAACTACCCTTTGCCTTCAAAACAGCATCTCCAAGAGGAGATACTTATTTACCGTGAAATACTATCAGGGAGGTTTCTGCATGGCTCCAAATGTATTCAGCAGCAAGACGACAACCCCAAACACAGAGCCAATGTCATTAAGAACTATTCTTCAGCATAAAGAAGAACAAGGAATCCTGGAAGTAATGATATGGCCCCCTCAGAGCCCCGATTTCAACATCATCTGTCTGGGACTAGAAGAATTTAAGCAAGCCTACATCCACAGAAGATCTTTGGTTTGTTCTCCAAGATGTTGGGAACAAGCTCCCTGTCTAGTTCCATCAAAAACTATGTGCAAGTGTGCCTAGAAGAACTGATGCTGTTTTGAAAGCAAAGGGTGGTCACTCCAAATACTGATTTATTTTAGATTTCTCTTTTGTTCATTGATTTTGCATTTTATTAATTAATGAAAAAAAACTATTAACGCATACTTTAAAAGCAATATTATCAACCATATGGGACAGAAGATAGGACGAGCTAGGGGATGTGGCTTTGGTAATAAAGAAAACGATTATACTTAACCCCTTCAACCCCGGGCCCGTTTTCACCTTCCTGACCAGGCCATTTTTTGCAAATCTGACATGTGTCAATTTATGTGGTAATAACTTTGGAATGTTTTTACTTATCCAATTTCCAAATTTCAATTTCTCTACTTTCAAAATACATAGTAATACCTCCAAAAATAGTTATTATTTTACATTCCCCATATGTCTACTTTATGTTGGCATCATTTTATAAATGTCATTTTACTTTTTTAGGACTTTAGAAGGCTTAGAAGTTTAGAAGCCATTTTTAAAATTTTCAACAAAATTTCCAAAACCATTTTTTTAAGCACCAATTCAGATATAAAGTGATTTTGAGTGTCTTACGTAATGGAACCCACTCATAAATTACCCCATTTTAGAAACTAATTTTTTTTAAAAATCCCTTTTTTGGTAGATTATTCATGTAAATAATTTTTTTCTTGCAAAACAGCAAGGGTTAACAGCAAACCAAACCTCAATATACATTGCTCTGATTCTGCAGTTTACAGAAATACCCCATATGTGGTGTTAAACGTCTCTATGGGTTTGTGGCAGTGGTCAGAAGAAAAAAAGCGCCATACGGATTTTGGAGGCAGATTTTGCTAGAATGGTTTTTAGGCACCACCACAGTGGAAACCCTCAAAAAGTGACCCCATTTTGGAAACTACACCCTTCAAAGAATATATTAAAGGGGGTAATGGCCACTTTGACCTCCTAAGCGTTTTAAGGAATTTGGAAACACTTGGCTGTGAAAATGAAAAGTTTCATTTCTTCCAATAAAATGTTGCTTTAGCCCCAAATTTTTCATTTTCACAAGGGGTAACAGGAGAAACGCACCACATAATTTGTTCTCCATTTTCTCCTGAATACGACAACACCCCATATGTGGTGGTAAACTGCTGTGGGGGCACATGGCAGGACTCAGAACAGAAGGAGCGCCATATGGATTTTGCAGCACAGATTTTAATGGATTGGTTTGCAGGAGCCATTGATTTTTATTTTTTTGAGTAATTGTCTTATGTGGAGGCTCATTTTTTTTGCGGGATGAGGTGATGTTTTCATTGGTACCATTTTGGGGTACATAAGACTTTTTGATCGCTTGGTATTACACTTTTTGTGAGTCAAGGTGAAAAAAATTGCTGTTTTGGCATAGTATTTTAAAAATTTTAGAGCATTCACCTGATATTTTTATAGAGCAGTTTGTTACGGACGCGGCAATACCCAATATGTCTACCATTTTTACTTTTGGAAAGTTTTACACTTTAGATGGATTTTTGAACACAATAAAATCTTTTTTGTGTGTTTCTATTTTCTGAGAGCCATATTTTTTTATATTTTTTTGGCGATTGTCTCATGTAGGGTCTAAATTTCTGTGGGACGAGATGACGGTTTGATTGGTACCATTTTGGGGTAAATACGCCTTTTTGACCGCGTGGTATTACACTTTTTGTGAGTCAAGGTGAAATAAATGGCTGTTATGGCATAGTTTTTAAAAAAAAATTTTTACAGCATTCACCTGGGGGGCCATCTCATGTAATATTTTTTTAGAGCAGGTTGTTACGGATGCGGCAATACCCAATATGTATAACATTTTTATTTTTGGAAAGTTTTACACATTAGATGCATTTTTGAACAAAATAAAATATTTTTTTCTGTTGCCATTTTCTGAAAGCCATATTTTTTTTATTTTTCTGACGATTGTCTTAGGTAGGGTCTCATTTTTTGCGGGACAAGATGACGGTTTGATTAGTACCATTTTGGTTGCCTGCTATTACACTTTTTGTAAGGGAAGGTGACCAAAAAAAGGCTGTTTTGGCACTGTTTTTTTTTCTTTTTACTGCGTTCACCTGGCGGGGTGGATCATGTGATATTTTTATAGAGCCAGTCGATACAGACATGGCGATACCTAATATGTCTATTTTTATTTTGTGAAAAGGACGTTTTTTTTTTTGGAACTTGAAACTTTTTTTTGTAAAGCTTTATTTTTTTCACTTTTTTTCACTTTCTTTTTTTACACTTTTTTAACTTTTGGGGTCTGATTCCCTTTACAATACATTACAATACTTCTATATTGTAATGCATTGGCTGGAAGTGTATAACACACAGTAATACACTTCCAGCTTACTGCCTGTGAGATCCAGGGGGCTAGATCTCACAGCCTTCCGTAGATAGCAGCCGGATGCCGTAGATAGCAGCCGGATGCATTGGCTGGAAGTGTATAACACACAGTAATACACTTCCAGCTTACTGCCTGTGAGATCCAGGGGGCTAGATCTCACAGCCTTCCGTAGATAGCAGCCGGATGCCTAAGGAAGGCATCCGGCTGCTATCTAAGCCATCGGGTCCCTGTCACAGTAGCGCAGGGACCTGATGGAAACCCCTTCCCACCACCCGCATCACATGTGTCGCGGTCAGCGCTGACCGCGGCACATGAAGCGTTAATACGCCCGCATCTGTGTTTTCACCGATGTGGGCGTACGCAGCAGGGTTCCGGCCATGTACGGCGCTGGTCGGGAAGGGGTTAAATTGTATAGATGCATCTATAATACACTATGTTAAGATTAGCTATAAAAGAAACAAACAATTTAATAATACATATAAATAGTGCCAAAATTCAAGACCCTAATGCTTTTCAGCAACATAACTTTTCCTAGCCTTAAAACTTCTACCGTTAAAGCCCCATTTTTCATTGCCCAGAAGAGAAGAATGAATAGAATTGTGACTTCTACCTTTACAACCAGTCCCTGGTGCTGAAAATTGACTTTAAGTTTGATAATGGTAGAAACAGAAGCAACATTGTACAAGATGGCATTCACATTGACGCAACTCAAGGTGTTGATTATGCTGTGTGAGTCTTATTCAAAAATTGCCATCAGATTAGAATCTTAATGACAGATGACATAATGACATTATACAGATAAAAAAAAACATAATCCACATCATGTTCACGTTTCTTATTCTGCCATGTGCTCTCTTATTATTATCAGGTAGAATATGGATATTGATGTGGGTTGCGATTTTTTACTCAATGAATGAAAATGATGACTGTCAGGAATACTGAAAGAATTGTCATTCGGATGAAATGGTAAATATAAACAATGAATAAAGTTAAAAAATTTTTAAAAATCTTTATATATATATATATATATATATATATATATATATATATATATATACAGTGCCTTTTGCCACATTTCAGGCTTCAAACAAAAAGATATAACATTTTACATTTTTGGTGAAGAATCAACAAGTGGGTCACAATTGTGAAGTGGAACGAAATTTATTGGATCATTTAAACTTTTTTTGTAATAATAAAACTGAAAAGTTGGGCGTGCAAAATTATTCGGCCCATTTACTTTCAGTTCAGAAAACTCACTCCACAAGTTCATTGAGGATCTCTGAATGATCCAATGTTGTCCTAAATGACTGATAAAGATAAATAGAATCCACCTGTGTGTAATCAAGTCTCCGTATAAATGCACCTGCTCTGTGATAGTCTCAGGGTTCTGTTTAAATCACCCTGTTGAGAGCATCATGAAGACCAAGGAACACACCAGGCAGGTTCGTGATACTGTTGTGGAGAAGTTTAAAGCCGGATTTGGATACCAAAAGATTTCCCAAGCTTTAAACATCCCAAGGAGCACTGTGCAAGCGAACATATTGAAATGTAAGGAGTATCAGACCACTGCAAATCTACCAAGACCCGGCCGTCCCTCTAAACTTTCATCTCAAACAAGGAGAAGACTGATCAGAGATTTCTCAAAGATATCCATAAAAAGTCTCATTTACAGTTTGCCACAAGCCACCTGGGAGATACACCAAACATGTGGAAGAAGGTGCTCTGGTCGGATGAAACCAAAATCCAACTTTTTGGAAACAATGCAAAACGATATGTTTGGCGTAAAAGCAACACAGCTAATCACCCTGAACACACCATCCCCACTGTCAAACATGGTGGTGGAAGCATCATGGTTTGGGCCTGCTTTTCATCAGCAGGGACAGGGAAGATGGTTAAAATCGATGGGAAGATGGATGGAGCAAAATACAGGACCATTCTGGATGAAAAACCTGTTGGAGTCTGCAAAAGACCTGAGACTAGGATGGAGATTTATCTTCCAACAAGACAATGATTCCAAACATTAAGCAAAATCTACAATGGAATGGTTAAAAAATAAACGTATGCAGGTCTTAGAATGGCCAAGTCAAAGTCCAGACCTGAATCCAATTGAGAATATGTGGAAAGAGCTGAAACTGCTGTTCACAAATGCTCTCCATCATACCTCAAAGAGCTTGAGCTGTTTTGCAAGGAAGAATGGGCAAGAATTTCAATCTCTAGATGTGCAAAACTGATAGAGACATACTCCTAGCGACTTGCAGCTGTAATCGTAGCAAAAGGTGGTGCAACAAAGTATTAATGTAAGGGGGGCAAATATTTTTGCACACCCCAGTTTTCAGTTTTATTATTACAAAAAAAGTTTAAATGATCCAATAAATTTCGTTCCACTTCACAATTGTGACCCACTTGTTGTTGATTCTTCACCAAAAATTTAAAATGTTATATCTTTTTGTTTGAAGCCTGAAATGTGGCAAAAGGTTGAAAAGTTCCAGGGGGCCGAATACTTTCGCAAGGCACTGTATATATATATATATATATATATATATATATATATATATACAGTACAGACCAAAAGTTTGGACACACCTTCTCATTCAAAGAGTTTTCTGTATTTTCATGACTATTAAAATTGTAAATTCACACTGAAGGCATCAAAACTATGAATTAACACATGTGGAATTATATACTTAACAAAAAAGTGTGAAACAACTGAAAATATGTCTTATATTCTAGGTTCTTCAAAGTAGCCACCTTTTGCTTTGATTACTGCTTTGCACACTCTTGGCATTCTCTTGATGAGCTTCAAGAGGTAGTCACCTGAAATGGTATTCCAACAGTCTTGAAGGAGTTCCCAGAGATGCTTAGCACTTGTTGGCCCTTTTGCCTTCACTCTGCAGTCCAGCTCACCCCAAACCATCTCGATTGGGTTCAGGTCTGGTGACTGTGGACGCCAGGTCATCTGGTGTAGCACCCCATCACTCTCCTTCTTGGTCAAATAGCCATTACACAGCCTGGAGGTGTGTTTGGGGTCATTGTCCTGTTGATAAATAAATGATGGTCCAACTAAACGCAAACTGGTTCAGTATGTCTTCAATTTTGAATAAATCCCCAACAGTGTCACCAGCAAAGCACCCCCACACCATCACACCTCCTCCTCCATGCTTCACGGTGGGAACCAGGCATGTAGAGTCCATCCGTTCACCTTTTCTGCATCGCACAAAGACACGGTGGTTGGAACCAAAGATTTGGACTCATCAGACCAAAGCACAAATTTCCACTGGTCTAATGTCCATTCCGTGTCTTTAGCCCAAACAAGTCTTCTCTGCTTGTTGCCTGTCTTTAGGTTTTCTAGCAGCTATTTTACCATGAAGGCCTGCTGCACACAGTCTCCTCTTAACAGTTGTTGTAGAAATGTGTCTGCTGCTAGAACTCTGTGTGGCATTGACCTGGTCTCTAATCTGAGCTGCTGTTAACTTGCAATTTCTGAGGCTGGTGACTCGGATGAACTTATCCTCCGCAGCAAAGGTGACTCTTGGTCTTCCTTTCCTGGGCCAGTACTCATGTGAGCCAGTTTCTTTGTAGCTCTTGATGGTTTTTGTGACTGCACTTGGGAACACTTTCAAAGTTTTCCCAATTTTTCGGACTGACTGACCTTCATTTCTTAAAGTAATGATGGCCACTCGTTTTTCTTTACTTAGCTGCTTTTTTCTTGCCATAATACAAATTCTAACAGTCTATTCAGTAGGACTATCAGCTGTGTATCCACCTGACTTCTGCCCAACACAACTCATGGTCCCAACCCCATTTATAAGGCAAGAAATCCCACTTATTAAACCTGACAGGGCACACCTGTGAAGTGAAAACCATTTCAGGTGACTACCTCTTGAAGCTCATCAAGAGAATGCCAAGAGTGTGCAAAGCAGTAATCAAAGCAAAAGGTGGCTACTTTGAAGAACCTAGAATATAATATATATATATATATATATATATATATATATATATATACTGTATAAACTCAGCCAGTAAAGTTAACACATCAATTATGATTAGAGATGAGCTAAGTTTTCAAAAATTTGATTGGGTTGCTTTGCTGAATTTTTCCAAAAAATTAGGAACGATCAAAATAAATTCATCACAAGGCACATTAAATCAGGTCTATCTCAGCCTGGTGTTCCTCCCTGTGCAGTGCAGCAACATGCATAGCTAGTCCTTTCCGGTTGTGAAACAGTTACTGTGCATCTGAATGACAGGCAGGTCAAATATATGGCTAACCCCTAGCTAAACAAAAAAAAAGGCATACAGCATCCTTCAGTAAAGCAAAAAAATAAAATAAAATAACACTGTTCTCCCCAGCATGTGTCCCAATGGCTCTTTGGTGGAACAAAATAAGGACTTGGAGGCAGCACCAATAAAGCAGTGGAGAAAAAAAGTTTTTTTTAATCCATGTTATGGCAGTGCAAACTCATATGTTTGAATCCTTTCTGTTAGATGTAGAATGACTGTGCATCACTATTAGGCTTAGTTCACATCACTTATTTGGTCAGTTATTGCCAGCCCAAAGCAGGTACGGGTAAAACCCACAGAACAGGTGCAGATCTATTCATGATACCTAATCCGAGAGTATGCTTGGTTCCTGAATTTGCCTCACAATAAGTGATGAAAATAACTGACCAAATAACAGAAGTGTGAACTCCGCCTTACAGGTCAATGTTAGCGTCAACTTTAATTTATTGGTATGAACTTAACCATGCAGTGGCCCCAACTTCAGGTAGTGGCCCCATGATAGTGTGGAGGGTGATGCCAAATTCTGACAGTGTGATAGAGGCCTCTTGCTCAATTAGCATGAGTTTTGGACATTTGCCTCTGAAATTGGCTTTATTCAGATGGAAAAGAAGTTCTACATGCAGAATTTTAATGGTCTTTATCACACGGTCAGTATTTTCATAAGTATTTGATCAGTTTTGGTAAGATAAAAACAGGAGTAAGCAGAGATAACATGTGATGGAAATATTTGCATGTCTTCTGTGTTTTGGACCCACTCCTGCTTTTGACTTCCAAATCATGATCAAATCCTGCAAAATACTGATCATGTGATAGAGGCCTTTTGGACACTCAAACGACAGAACCAATTATTTTTGTTTGCAATCAGCTACATCATCATCCACTAATATCTGCTTGTCACTTATGTCACCCTCACCAGCCTCATGGCCATATTCCTGACCACTCACAACACATGCTCCCACATGACTGTCATCATCGCTAGTTGGATGCCTAAAGGAGGACTTAGCTGACCTGTCCTCCAAATCTATGCTGACCTATGGCTGCTGACTGTCCTCACTACACTTGTCCTCGCTGAAAAGCAGAGAATAGCCAGCAGCATGCATAATTTCCTGAGTAGCAAAAGAAAGAGGCAGTTTCAGGACAGGTGAGGGCACAGAGGTTGTTCCTGGGCCATGCCAACTAAGTATGGTGTCAGAGGAACCCACCGACTTCTGGCTGTGTGTATCTGTTGTCACCTCAGATGATGTTGAAGAGTCAACCATTCCAGTATAGCTGGATTGTTGGTCAAAGCACAAACGCTTTATGATGGTCATAGCCCTGGCCTGTTGCTGTGGCTGCTGCTACCACCACCACCCCGTCTTCAGCTGCTACTTGTCCCGGCTACAGCAAAATGTTTGCCACTGCCTATTCCTTTTGAGGGCCCAGGCATCTGTCTGTTGGCCATAGTGTACAGTAACTGAATCAGTAATGTAACAGATTAAGTATGAATGACACAGCAGATGAACTAGGTAAATGCTCCTAAATATTAGACCGGCTGTTGAGACTAACTCTAATGCACAGTCAGTCTATGTATAACAGAACAGATTAAGTATAAATGGCACAGCAGATGAAATAGTTAAACCTGCCTATATATTGCTGTATATCTGTTGACAATTAGTCTGATGCACTGAACAGATTAAGTATAAATGGCCCAGCAGATGAACTATATAAACATGCCTATGTATTTTAACAGCTGTTGACAATGAGTCTGATACATTGTAGGTCTATGTATAACTCAACAGATTCATTATTAATGGTGCAGCAGATTCAGAGTCTCCCTATACTCTCCCTACAGTGTCTGAAAACTCTGCCTACCATCTCCCTACACGGTCCCTGCACTGTCCCTACCTAATATTCTACAATTAAAATATTGCTAAAACTGTCCCTAACGCTTGCTACATCTCTCCCTATGGTCAGCTGACAGTAAAATGGTGGAGTCCAGGTGGAATTAGGCTTTTTATAAGGCTGTGACATCCCAGGGGGTGGTTATCTGCTGTTGGGCTGGGTGCATGGCATTATGGGTCATATCTCCTTCCCGAGCTTCTTACTTTCACTTTGTAACATGTGTACCCTCCATTTTAGGAAAAAATTGATTTGTTACACAGAAGCGAGAGGAAATTCAGATTTGTGGAGAATCAAAGTTTTTCTGAAATTCGGAACAAATTCAATTTGTTTCACTTCGATTCGCTCAACACTCATTAATAACTGAATGAAATAAAAAATAAAATATCAGAAATAAATAATAGATAAAATTTGCAATAAAAAAATCATACATTTACAAAGATGTTAAGACTATCGAATTGTGGAAAGCAAAATTCTAAAAATTCTTCAGAAGCGTAAGGACAAAATTGGTTATATCCATGTGTGAAGAGATCATTTGAAATAAAATGATCTAGTCAGTAAATGTTCTGTTTTCAGACAGAAACTAACACAATCTTGCCTCATTGCTTACCAATCATCTCAGGTTATAGTGCAAATTATGGTGTTGCATTAAGAGTATGACAGATTAGAATATCCCTTGAGCACCTGTTTGGAAAAACAAATAGATGCAGCACTTCATGTAAAGCAGTATGCAGTACTATATATATATAAATAAGCAGACACACGCCTACACTTCCAGATAAAGAGTGCATTCCAGTTATTCCCCAACCAAAGCCATGAATTCACAATGGTAGAAGTAAACCCCCTGTGGAGCTATTCTCTAAGGATGTGGTTCTTAAAGTACTAGCTTTCCTGGTGGGCACTAAAAGGAGATTTGAATTACAATGTAAATTAACACATAGTTTAGTGCTAGAATAATCTGGTAGAAACATCTGTTAATTTAAGAATAGCAAAACCCAGGACTGTTTCTAAACATGGATATCATAACAATGTCATAGTAACAACACCAGAAAAGTTAAAAAAAATGGGAATACAAAATAAAAAATGTCATAACAGGTCAAGTGCTTTCTAATCAAAATGGAAAATTTAAATCTCTAGATAGATGGATAGATAGATGGATAGATAGATAGATAGATAGATAGATAGATAGATAGATAGATAGATAGATAGATTTAAAAAATTACAATTCTTTTTTTTCCACATACTGTATTTTCTTTTAAGCATTTTCTTAACCAGTACTCGAGAACAAGAATATACTGAACGTTAATGTGGACAGGAACATGGGGCCAATCTTAGACAATGATGGTACATCACTAGGATATACTTTCAGTATCGAATAGGTGTGGGTCTCACCTCTGGAACCCACTCCTATCTACAGAACGAGGCACCCAAAGTGAAGGAAGGCACACCGCACCCCATTCACTGCTATGATAGTTCTGAAAATATGCAAGCTAGCACACTTGGTGATTTTCAGATGCTCCGTAGCGGTGAATAGAGGGTGGCCATGATAGCCCATCCTGGAGATAAAAGCTGGTCCCAGAGGGACTGACACCTATCTGACATTGATGGGATAGATAGATAGATAGATAGATAGATAGATAGATAGATAGATAGATAGAATGACCCATACTTTTGGCTTTAGTGATGCTTTTTTTTTTCATTTTGATTTTCTCTGCTCTTTATAGCAAATTATTGCTGTGCAGAATTCAAGCTGAGACTCAGAATAATATTGACTAATATCTCTTGCTGTTAGAAAAGTCAAGGTTTTCTATATGCACAAATTTTTGCTCTGAATTCTGTATACAGATAACACAGGAGAGACTCAGACTCACGGACACACATGGAATATGTTGCCGACATTTAGAATTATTGTCACAATTTTCGAGGATTATACTAGAACATGACAGACCTATTTAAGTCCCCATTCATTTTGTCACATTACTGGTTGGTGGCACATTGCTGTTTTTCTGAGTTTCATGTTCAAATTCACAAACAATTACTGATAAGAGAGAGGACATAATGATTGGGTAGAGTATCTTGAGCAGCCTGCTTGTAGCCTGGAGGGTTCTCAGTGGTACAATTCTATCCTATTGTTGCCATGATGAGAGGAAGTAGTTTAGGGTAGTTAAAACACTGGGCAGGAAAGAAATGCAATATAAAATACTTTCACTTCCTTTCAGATGGAAGAAAAATGTACTGGAGTGGTGTCATCGTTAGAAAGGTGAGAAAAACATACTTTCTGGAAAGCATGTGGTGAATTACTCAGTTAAAAGCTAAGTGCAATGTTCCATCTGACAAATAGTATGCTGTCAGCAGACCAAATATTAGGCACATCTTGTCGGGTTTATCTCGTCAGAGGAGTTGGGTTCTTCCTATTTACTGTATGTACATTAAATATCCAGGATTTAAAGCATCACATCACGTTACTTTATGCCACAATTTTGGAAGCACCTCCATTTTTCTCTACTTTAACCGGATTTTTATGTACTTAACTGGGAGAAGTATTAAATTTACAAAATTGATTTCCACCAAAAGCACTTAACAATACATATAACATCAGTAGAAAAGCAATATATAAAATAAAAGACATACAATATTTCATGTAGATAAGTAGTGGCCTCAAAGTAGTGTATGGATAAAAGGCATGTCCTAAAGAAGGATACAGTATGCTTTAGTCCCTGATCACTGGGGATCCTTAAAAAGAAGGTCCACAGCACTAGTTTAGCTATGACTCCTTCATTCCCTTGTATATTGGCTCTTGTGTGCAACGTAGTCCCTGTTCTGTTGGGATCAGCACAGGTCCCAGAGGTTTGACTCCCACTGATATGCCAAGCAGGTTTGCCAGAAATTCATGGACAGTCTATAAAAATAGGGGACTTTTTTCCAGAGCCTGTGAAAAAAAAATAGATGTGCTTTTTTTAGGCTGGTGGTACTTGAGAAGGTAAGTGTGATTGTAATTATTATCATTTAAAAGCTCACTTTAAATGCTAGTAATAAGTTCTTATCAGTACATTGAGCTGTAGGCATGTATTACTTACAACCTTTATCATTTATTGTGGTTTTCTATTTTGTTTGTGAAAAATGTTTGGTGCCCATGATTTTTTGATAAATTGTCCAGTATAAAGAAAAAATCAGATTGGCATGACTGATGCCAAATTATTACAAGACGATTATAGCCCTTAAAGCACAGATCCGCTCTGAACTTCCAGGATGAATATGGGAATATATAATACAATAAGATTCCAGCTGTAAAAAAGAAGACATGTAAGCACAACTAAACTGAAATAAAAGTCAAAAACAACTTTAATCACAAACTCACGTTAAAGTGAATCCCCCACTGTCAACACTCAAAGCAACACTTAGTCTGGATGTCTGTACCATGTTAGCACAATAAAGAGGTCTCTATGCTTGCAGTCCTGACACTGTATTACACTGTGTAAGCTGACAGTGGGGAAATGGGGGGGCAATAGGAGAATAAAATATGGTGATCTGGACTCCTTATGTGGAGTACTATTTATGTATTACTGCAGATAATAGTCCAGGATTGTGGTGACAGATTCCCATGAAAGCTAATAAAAATGTAACAACAAACCTTAAAGGGGTCGTGCACAAAACATAGTCTACATTTTCCAAACCACCAGCTGGAATTAAAAACTTTGGGAATCATTTATTAAGACAGGCGTTTTAGATGCCGGTTTTAATAATCCCTATATCTGGCGGTGGATCCGCCGAAGTTATGAAGAGGTGCGGGCCTCAACATAACTTTGGCACATCCAGCCATTTAGACCATTTTCTACACCTAAAACAGTGAGCTATTCAATTAAATGTATCTGTATAGCGCCCCTTGCTGTTTGTTTTTTACCGTATTTTTTGTCCGTCTTCATTGAGCTAGTTGAATGTACTCAGTTTAAATCTTCAAATGCCACCAGTCATATGTTCTGTTAGAAACAGTGGTAATTACAGGGTGAGAGCTGCAGCAGAGAGGACACACCCCCTGGGCTGTCAGGCTGACAATCTTGCAGAGCACTTGGGGCAATGAATGGGGAGATTTCTGAACCCATGTGAGGTACAAGGCTGGTTCTAACTTTGTTAGAAAGGGATTGTCGTGCCTGATTTAGTTTTTTTTACATCAGTCATGGCGTAACACCTTTAAGTTAACCATTATCAAAGCCCGTTTATCAACTGGTTAATAAAGAGATGACTATAATATAGCCTAGCACTTTTATTTCCAGCATTCTGTAGATTGTGCATTGATCAAAGTATTGTCTCCTTAATCACAATTAACCCCTTAACTCTATATGAGACACTTGTATTTCAAGTTAAAGGGTTTATGCTCTGAACTCACACTACATGTGGCAGATGGTGACTGTATAATACAGCAGACATTCACCAGCAGTGAACGGGATAGATGACTCCAATGCCGGTCACTTAACTCCTCCTCTGTCAGTAGCGATCACAGCATCTGTGGGGTTAGAAAGAGGGAAGTGGCTCCCTCTGTCCTCTTACTGGAGCCCCTGGGGAAAAATTGCAGATTTGGTTGCTATGGCAGCCTGAGTCCTTGTGAAGGCTCCCAGGCCTGTGACAGAGAACTAAAAAGCACAGAGAAAGTTAAAAAAAAGGTTTTAAAAATATAAAAAAACACAAAACAAAGACATGAATCCAGCTTCCGATTAAAAATGTTATCCTTTATTGTGTAGCATATGCACATTTGGGATCAAAGACCTTAGTCATGGTTAATAATCATACCGGCAATTCCTTGAAATGCATAGATGCTGTGTGTCTTCATGGTGTATCTTTTTTTTTTTCTGTGCTAAACAATACAAGTCAACATTTCAGAAGCTGGATTCATCTCCTTGTTTTGTGGATTTCAGTGTGCCGCATCCAAAGCACTTCCATGACTCCATCAGTGATTAAATAAGAAAAAAAAGAAAAATATAAAACATTTAAATCACTCCCTTTCTCAATTTTACACATAAAATTAAACAAAAAAAAAATCATTAGTATTGCTGGGTCTAAAAATATCTGAACTCTTAAAATATAACAATATTTATTGTGTACGGTGGACACCATAATGGAAAAATAAAAATAGCTAATTTGCTGTTTTTGGTCAAATTGCCCACCCAAAATAAATTGAATAAAAGAAGATGAAAAATGCATATAGTGGGGGGAAAAAGTATTTAGTCAGCCACCAATTGTGCAAGTTCTCCCACTTAAAAAGATGAGAGAGGCCTGTAATTGACATCATAGGTAGACCTCAACTATGAGAGACAAAATGAGAAAACAAATCCAGAAAATCACATTGTCTGATTTTTAAAGAATTTATTTGCAAATTATGGTGGAAGATAAGTATTTGGTCACCTACAAACAAGCAAGATTTCTGGCTCTCACAGACCTGTAACTTATTTTTTAAGAGGCTCCTCTGTCCTCCACTCATTACCTGTAGTAATGGCACCTGTTTGAACTTGTTATGAGTATAAAAGACACCTGCCCACAACCTCAAACAGTCACACTCCAAACTCCATTATGGTGAAGACCAAAGAGCTGTCGAAGGACACCAGAAACAAAATTGTAGACCTGCACCAGGCTAGGAAGACTGAATCTGCAATAGGCAAGCAGCTTGGTGTGAAGAAATCAACTGTGGGGGCAATAATTAGAAAATGGAAGACATACAAGACCACTAATAATCTCCCTCGATCAAGGGCTCCACACAAGATCTCACCCGTGGGGTCAAAATGATCACAAGAAATGTGAGCAAAAATTCCAGAACCACATGGGGGACCTAGTGAATGACCTGCAGAAAGCTGGGACCAACGTAACAAAGGCTACTGTCAGTAACACACTATGCCGCCAGGGACTCAGATCCTACAGTGCCAGATGTGTCCACCTGCTTAAGCCAGTACATATCCTGGCCCGTCTGAAGTTTGCTAGAGAGCATTTGGATGTTCCACAAGAGTATTGGGAGAATGTCATGTGGTCAGATGAAGCCAAAGTAGAACTGTTTGAAAGAAACACAACTTGTAGTGTTTGGAGGAGAGTGAATGCTGAGTTGCATCCAAAGAACACTATACCTACTGTGAAGCATGGGGGTGGCAACATCATGCTTTGGAGCTGTTTCTCTGCCAAGGGACCAGGACGACTGATCTGTGTACATGAAAGAATGAATGGGGCCATGTAGCGTGAGATTTTGAGTGCAAACCTCCTTCCATCAGCAAGGGCATTGAAGATGAAATGTGGCTGGGTCTTTCAACATGACAATGATCCCAAGCACACCGCCAGGGCATCGAAGGAGCATCGTAAGAAGCATTTCAAGGTCTAAGTTTGAGCTGTCTGGTTCCATCTATCACATAGAAGAACTGGTTTGCATGGGATTCGGGTAGGCTGTGAGCAGATCATGCTTTTTTTTCTTTTTGCCATATGATTACAAATAGTAGTATATTGTCTCATTCCAAAAAGTAGGAACATTTAAGATGTTTTTACCATCTAAGATTGTGTTTCCTTCACAACTATACTGTATATGCTTTAGATTTTTTTATAAAGCTGTTCAAAGGTTGACTGCTGAATGGGTCAATAAAAATCCAATGAGATGGAAAAATTGTGCAATGACCCCTGGGTTCGGATTTATCAGAAATTAATAATCACAATCTACTATCATTACTCACCAAGGCTTTATGTGATTCCATGTGCTGATAACATTAGAAAATCAACAAGTGAAGAATAATCGAACGTAAACTTCTGCTTACACGTAAAATATGTTTGATGCCACAGCAACCCATTAAATGCCTACTGAAGCTTCCTAAAATTGATGCAGCCATGCTGCAACCATAAGAAATGCCTTATCAACAACCGGTGGCTACGTGTTAAAAAGAAACGCTGAGTTAAATGATAGCCATTGAGAGTGGATTACAATATCTTGAGTCTTCTGCTCTGATCCTGCCATGAACAGGTTGGTGGACAAGACTTTGCTATGTTCATGGCCTTTCCACCTACTGTAACCTTCACGACTTTACTGACAGGTGAATTACTGACTCTATCAGAGAGAATACATATCAGTTACTGCCCAGTGGGTGATTGATGACCACCGTGTGGTAAGGGTAAATGTCAGGCTCAGTCTTACATGTTACTTTTTTCATCCTTTCAAGCCATTGAGGTTACCTTTCCCAGGACTCACTCACAGTAAAAAAATTACTAGCTGGTCAAATGAAACAATTTAGACTATATTCATATACAGCAGATTTGATGCAGAAATTTCTGTGCATGTCCCAATTATCTGAATGGGGCTTGTAGAAATCTGCATGTTTGCTGCCAAAACATCAATAATGACTTTCATTTTCATAAATTTCTTAAACAAGTCTGTTGCATATCAATCTATCCTTAGCAACCAGTCATGACATTCTGCAATTCTGCAATTCCATCATATGCTGGATGAAACATTGTCAATACAGAAGAGATAAAAGAATACTGATCAGCAGACCCATCCCTATTAAACCAGACTTACTGTCTGGTAGGGCTAACTCTTGTTAAAATGTCTTGTGATAATTGGTTGTGGCATTCCCGAAGTAAAAGACTTGTATTCTTTATGCAAATGAGGGCTTCAGTGCACCAAGGGATGAAGCCTAACCCATCTGTGCACCTCGGCTGGCCCTGCCCCTTAGTGCACTGAAGACCTCGTTTGCATAAATAATAATAATAAGTATTTTTCTCTTGTTAAATAGAGTTTATCCAGCTGACTGGTGCTGTTTACATTTTTTTACGCCAAATGTAATTTTCTATTAAGGGCTCGTGCACATCAATATATTTTCTTTCCGTGTCCATTCCATTTTTTTTGCAGACCATATACAGAACCATTCATTTAAAAAAAAAAACGAACAGAAGTTACTCCATGTACATTTTGTTTCCGTATGTCTGTTCGACAAAAAAAATGAACGTGTCCTATTATTGTCAGCATTACAGACAAGCCAAGGACTGTTCTATCAGGGGCCAGCTGTTCCGTCATTCATATTTTTTGCGGATCTGTGTTTTGCGGACCGCAAAACACATAAGGTCGTGTGCATGAGTCTTGAGATGAGCAAATCTATTCGCCGCTTTGTAGATTCGTATTGAATCTTACAAATTTTCAGTTTTTTTCGGATTCGCTTCATATTATTCGTAAATTTTCATAAAACTTTGAACGTTAACGTTACGTACGATATGTACCCTACGTACGTAACGTAAGCATTGTTCGTGAAGCGGGAAAATGACGATACGCCCCCTCAAGATCGGGAAAGTGAAGATAAGCCCCCCTCAGAAGCAGGAAAAACCAGCCCAGCCCACCGGGAACTAACTATTGGCATGTATAGGGATGAAGACTCCACCCTCATTACTCCTCCCTGCTCTGAACCAGTTTAGACCAGCGCTGAACACTAAACAGTACAGTAAGCATGGCTAAAGAACTGCGTCCGAAGTGGAGTGAAATGGTCTTTGGGGACGAATTGCCCAAACCACCGCCTGCTCCAAACATCAGGGTGTCACAACTGCGCAAGAGAGACTCACCGGCTTCAGTGTCCATATTCTCTTTGCCGGCTGGTGAGGCGGCTCGTCGTCAGGTGGCTGGTGCGGCTGCTGCGGCGGAGGCGGCTGGAGCATCCACTTCGCCACCCAGGAGGAGATCAACACCTTCCATATGGCAGAACCCGATTGTGCCAGCATCGGTGACGGCCCACGCGCAGACCCTCTGGGACTACAACAATGCGGTGGAGGACTGGGTCATCCAGGTACTGGACCATCCTAGGCCAGGAGATCCTACATTGGAGTGCCGAAAGAGAACTGTCCTGCTGTTTTCAGTGGAGCAATGCTCTGGCTTCCTGGCAGATGACAAGGATGGCAGGGAGTACTTTGTGGGCCACAAGTCAGTTAAACAGCCGTACCTGCCCCAACCCCGTCACAGCCTGTATGCGGGGGATCGGGTGAAGTACACCCCCATGGCATCCCTGAAAGGCCCCTTTGCTACCGGGGTTTTCTTATCTAAGCCCCTGGTCCCAACATCACCACCTGAAGTTTGGCTGGAAGAACCACCAAGCGAAGTACTGGTGCACTGCCTTCAGGAGTCACCAGATGGCACCCTCCGCTTCAGGGAGAAGCCACAGCCGGAGCCTCTGATCCCTGGACTGCCAGTCCCGCCACTCTCACAGTCCTTTCAGCTGGGTCAGTTGACAACGTCATCATTTACATTCCAATCCACGGTGATCCACCAGTACCAACTACCGTGGAAGATGAAGCCAGCAGCAGCCAGGGGAGCTGGGGCTTCTTCCCTGGGTGCAACCTTGCCTCCACCGCTGCAGCCAGAAGACCTTACCCCTGCTGTCCCGGCAGGAGGATCCGGAAAAGCGCAAGTGGCTGCAGCGCTCGCCAGCGTGACCACCACCCGGACCCTGTCAAGTCCGACTGATAGCACTATGCTCCTGCCTACCCCTGTGCCCCTAATGCCCAATGAATATGAATATGATGATATTTGAATGTGGGGCACAGCAGGGCAAGCAGACTCAGGCAGTGTGCTGCAGAATCAGATTACTTTAGTACCTGCACTTGGTTGTCTGCCCAAACAGTTCCTGCCTGCCATTATTGATTGCCACAGGACTGTACTGGAAGAGAGTATGGCAGAGAATTACAAGGCTCAGCATGTCCAGCCTGTCATTATTGGTTACCAGAGGACAGTAGGGTTGGGTGAAATCAAAAATATTCCCACGATAACGCTATTAAGAAATTTATCTCAATAACGATATATCGCGATAAATACCCACTTAAAAGAAAAAACACTTGGGGCAACAAGGAGACGTTATACTGTAAGGGGCCCACAAGGAGACGTCATACCAGGGACGGACAGGGAACTTAAAGTGGCCCTGGAAAAAATACTATAAGTGGCCTAATTTTGTAGTCGGGTTGAAATTGATGGAAGGCAGCGCCAGCAATACCATATTGTGGCACATTATACCACCCCAACAGAGGCAAATACCACAGTTTATCACAGAATACTGCCAGCAGCACAAACTACATCCCCAAAAACTGCCACTGGCTGTGAGGAGGATTCAGTTGGCCATTTGGGCTTCGGCCCACCGGGAAATTTCCCTGTAAGATCTATGGCCAATCCGCTCCTGCGTTATACTGTGTGGGGGCAGCCACAAGGAAACATTATACTGTATGGGGGCCACAAGGAGACATTATACTGTATGGGGGCAGCCACAAGAAGATGTTATACTGTTTGGGGGCAGCCACAAGGAGACATTATACTGTATGGGGGCAGCCACAAGGAGACGTTATACTGTTTGGGGGCAGCCACAAGAAGACGTTATACTGTGTGGGGGCAGCCACATGCAGACGTTATACTGTATGGGGGCAGCCACAAGGAGACATTATACTGTGTGGGGGCAGCCACAAGGAGACATTATACTGTGTGGGGGCAGCCACAAGGAGACGTTAGACTGTATGGAGGCCACAAGGAGACATTATACTGTATGGGGGCAGCCACAAGGAAATGTTATAATGTGTGTGCAGGCGGCCGTACGCGGATGAAGTGGTCAGCGCAATTGTTACCACTCCTATGACGTCACCAATATACCGCAGTAATTAAGAAACTGTGATATTGCCATATCGCAGTTTCTTAATACCGCGGTATATTGTTAACACCGGTTTATCGCCCAACCCTAGAGGACAGTACTGATGGATAGCATAGCAGAGAACTACAAGTCTCAGCATGTCCTTGTCCAGGCTGTTATTACTTATTACCAGAGGACAGTGGATAGTTTAGCAGAGAAGTTCTCTGCTATACTATCCACCAGTACTGTCCTCTGGTAATGAGTAATGACAGGCTGGACATGCTGAGCCTTATAGTTCTCTGAGAGAACTACAAGGCTCAACATGACCAGCCAGCCTGTCATTATTTATTACCAGAGGACAGTACTGGAAAGAACTATAAGGCTCAGCAAGGAGAGAGCTACAAGTCTGTCTGAAACCAGTTACTCACCAATTGCTTCCCTCACAGCCCAGCTCCACGCCACACACTGCTAAGCCCCACCCCCTCATGGGACTGGTCATCTGATCATAATACAACTCCTGGCTTCTTCTGTCATCAATGATAAGCTCCGCCTCCACCCCTACGGTGATCCGTCCTCGGTATGTAAGGCCCCTTTCACACCTACACCAGTACAGCACAGGCTGTACTCACGCAGAGATGCTCCACCTGCCTGGACATAAAGCGCAGTGACATCATGTGCTGGCAGCGCAGCGGCGGTAGTCAAGGTAGGGGGACCACAACTGCCGCTATTTTGAAGTGAGGAAACAAGTGGGCCCCCTAAGGAACAGTGGGGGTGCTGACGCCGGCCCTGCATAGGAAAGCAACAGTAAAACACAACCCTATGTACCTAACCTATGTATAGGAAGAAGATACTGTCTGAGAAGGGAATTGGGAGAAAAACTAACACAAAAACATTGCTAAACAGTGATATATATGTATCAAATCAATGGGTTTTCTGTGTAATGCCGGAAAGGACAGGTCCTCCAGATATATAATAGGGTGAATACTGGGTTTTCTAAACTGGACAACCCCTTTAAGACAACCTAGTGCTTATGTATAGGTGGAAGGTGGAATTGTAGCGTTTCCTCTCCTTCATATCAACTCAATGACAGTACCACTTGAAATACAGAAACTTTGATCCCTACTATTCACAGAAAAAAATCTGATCACTCTGTTTAGTACATTCTCAGGATAAACAGATAACTATAAAACATACTTGACTTATTTATTCATGCTACATGTTATAGGTTTTTGCTACTTAATTATAACAGGCATGGCTGACATATTGGGACTTCTATTTTAGCTTGGAGCTTAGCCAAACCAAACCAGAAAGCCTGTGGCTTGATGAATGAAGGGAGTCAGCTACTGGAAGATTGTCAGTAAGCAATGTAGTCAGTCCGGTGCAAGCATCAGCTAGTGGTGACAGACGTAGTGACATTGCTATATGTGGTACAGAGGTTGCAGACACCGGAGCTCTGAATGACACATGATGGCAGGGAAATCCTGGTACAGAGTCTGCAATGAGAATCCTCAAGTTATGCCTATGAACAGAAACATGTATAACACACTGTGGGAAGAATTTACAAAAACTGGCATTTCATACACCAGTCATAGTCTAAAGTGCACTGAAGTAATATGTGACAAATTTATGAAAGAAACATGGGCTTCTTAAAGGGGTTATTCCACAAAATTATTACTATTCAAAGAAAAGGGCATTTCAAATGAAATATTATTGTGATATAAAGTACTGTGCAGAAGTCATAGGCATGTGTGGAAAAAATGCTGAAAAGTAAGAATGCTTTCAACAAATATAAGCTTATTTGATCAATTAACAAAATGCAAAGTAAATGAACAGATATCTAAACTCAATTTTGATGTGACCACCCTTTGCCTTCAAAACAGCATCAATTCTTCTACTTAGGTAGATTTTTACACAGTTTTTGAAGGAACTTGGCAGAGAGGTTGTTCAAAACACCTTGGAGAACTAACAGTAGATCTTCTGTGCATGTAGGCTTTCTCAAATGCGTCTGTCACTTCATATAATACTAGATACTGTAGACTAAATAATGTTGAGATCAGGGCTCTGTAGGGGCTATATCATTACTGCCAGTGCTCCTTGTTCTTCCTTATGCTGACGATAGTTCTTAACGACATTGGCTGTGTATTTGGGATTATTGTCCTGCTGCTGAATAACCCAGCATTTTTTCACACCTGCCTAAAAGTTTAGCACAGTCCTCTACATGAAATAAAAATATTGTTCTGTTTTTTATGTACTTTGAATTTTCCTCTGTGGTAGCACCTACGGCTGTGTATCCTCGGGGTCCACCTTCTCCTGCATTCATCAGTGAACTAACATGCTTAGTAGCTTCTCTGCTCCCTTCCTCCTCTCAGTGCTGATGTAGTGATCTCATACAGAAGCAGGTGAAGCAGCCGAGACACCTTTCATTCATCCATCCCTACTTCTAAATACTTAGAAATATATAGTTATAGATAGTAGAGAAGTAAATTGTGGGGGCATTACATACCATATGCATCTCCTGGACTATATGTGAAGAAGTATTTTCTATGCAGGGGAGGAAGCAGTTAACAAGAGCAGAGAAAGGGAAGAAGATCCTCTAGTTAAGAAGATAATTGCATAAAGAAAGAATTTGCAGGATAACTCCTTTGGTAAATTTGTTGGAGCTTTGCCTGTCTGGGCACCAGAAAAGCAAATCTAAGCCAGGTCATGCCATCTCCCACATTTTAAACACATGTGTGAGTGATTTAAAAACCCAAAAGGTCATAGCATTTTGAGCAAATGGTACATGCACAAAATTTGCACATTTCGTGCCAGATTTCTTCCTATGTTTTCCAGAATTAAACTCATAGTGGGTAAATAATAAAAGGGAAATTATAATACTGCTGCATAAACAGAAAACAATGGGAGTACAATGCCTAAAAGAACCCATAACCAGCTAAAGAATGGAAGATTGGAAGAAAAAATGGTCATGTATTTGACACAATAGATATCATTTTCATTACTACCCCTTCCATGTTGCATTTCGTATATTGTAAAACAATGTTTGATAAATGTACTTTCTATAAATGCAGCATTATGATGTTGTGCTTGATGAGGTTGTCATTGATGTTGTTTGCTCTCTTCTACCATGACCTAATCTTCATGCTTTGCTCATCCAGAACATTTCATGGTAGCGTGGATGTTAAGTTTGTTGAACTGATTAAAACGCTTCTTTACTGTAAATCTGCAAACTTTTTGGAACACATGCCTTGAGTGGAGCCAAAATATGCAATGCAGCAAACATTTGGCAAGGGTGAAACTCTCAGGCAGTTTACCTTTCAGCTGTATATTAGTGTTGTAACAAGTGAGACTGTTTGCACATGGAAAGGTAATAAGGGTTAAAGGTCACACTATTGGACTGGAGTAGAAGCAAATGCCAATCGTATGTTTGCAGTCTTCTAGAGTGTTAATGCCTGAAATACCTTGAAAAGTACTTTTCTCGGTCTTAAATGTTTCCAGCTAAAACCTTGTCCTATGTTATAAAGTGAAATTAAACCATCACATACCTCCCTAACAATAACCCCACATTCTCCTCTTCATTTATCTGTTTAGCGCTTAAAAATATGTCTAACAAATGTCCAATATTTTAATATCACTTGTGGAATTATAATGAGAATATTTTTTTTATTCAGTGCAGTGCAGTGCAATTTATGTACCTATAAGATGTTCACATAATTATTACATAACTCTTCTCATCTGCATTGTGCGTTCCGCAATGACCATGATACGATAGATACCAATGGTACCTGATGGACTGCATTGCCATAATGGGATTAGTTTGGGGTTCATCATTTTGACAATATAGACATAATCTGGTTTTTACATTTAATTTGCTTTAAATTTATTTATTTGTTGATCTGTACAAAACTGTAGAAAGCAGTTATAATACAGTATGCATATATTCCCCCTATACAGGAGATACCCATAGTGATGTCAGTAACTTACTAAATCTAATAAACCAGAGAATAATATTAAATGGGTTTTCAGGATAGGTAATCAATATCATGCGCATCTTCCTGACACCCCCACGATCAGCTGTTTAAAGAGGCCACTGCACTCCATTGAGAGCTACTGCACTTTCCTAGGCCAATGACTTCATGTTCATTGGTCGTGTGTTCTAGGAGCTGGTTAGTACCATTCAAGTAAATGGACCTGGACTGCAATACCAAACACAGAGACTATACAATGTATGGCACTGTGTTCAGTAATCCATGAGGAGAAGACAGCAGTCACCAAATCACTGCGGCATCTTCAAACAGCTAATCAGAGGGAGTGCCGAGTGTCAGACCCACCCCATTTAGATATTGATGACCTTGATGGACTTTTGTTTTTTTTCAGCCCTACTTACTACTACTCATACCATTATACGTTGTATAAGCTTTAAAAAGCATCAATGTTCAGATCAATGACATCAAACTTCATTGATTACGTGTTAAGGAATTCAGCCTGTTTGGTATTGAACAACTTGTTATGGACATTAATACCTTATCCATACAATGTCCTCTAGATAGAATATAACACATGAATTTATAACATAATCATGCCTCAATTAACATAGTTGGAATCATTTATGGACCAGATATGTTTTCAGACTTTATTGAACTTTTACACTAAATCATCATCGGTGTATTTTACTAGAGACATAACTCTTCCTTTCAACTGATTTCTAATTATTCGAAGAAAAATTATATGCCCCAAGTTGAGATGAGCGAACCATTCAAAATTTCATTCGCCGAACATTCGTCGAACTTTTCATAAGATTCGTATATTCTACGAATCTATTCGACGAATATGCATACAAATCATACATTATTATGTGGCGTTTTGCGAACATTCGCGCACTAATAACGAACGTTCAGTTTTAAAAGGTACGCAACTTCTTTGAACACGTACGCATGAGCGTACAAATTGCGTACGAAAATGACGAGCTTTGCTAAAGTGGAATGGTGAAGCAGGAGGAACGCTCTGAGTCTGACCCCTGGCTATATATGGATACTGTATCAGCAGATGACAGCAGATCATCTGGCTGAGACTGAGATGAGTGTGCCATCCACTCCACTGCCTCATCCACTTTCTCCTCCATTACAATTTTGCGCCTTGGTGCATTAGCCTGGTAGAACACCGTACAAGTTTTGCGAATACTACAAGTAGAAGCTCCGGCTACAGGTCTTTTGGCAGTGCTGCCCTCTGCCACCTTCTCCTTTTTTTTTAGAGCTCGAGGTCTGGCTGGAACTGGACCCCTTTTGCTTATCCATTCCAGACATTTTTCACTTGACTCCATGGCCATGCAGCTAGTCTTTGTCTTTCTCCCTGTCTCTCTCCCTATATCTCTCCCTGTCTCTCTCTCTCCCTGCCTGATTAATTACTAGCCCTGCACTGCCTCTGCACTTGCCCTGCACTTGCCCTGCAGTATCCCTGATGTGTAATATGGATTCCCTGAACAATTACACCCCAATTTCAACAACACAGGTCTCCGTCTTTAGGAACTTCACACACAGTGCTTCTGCTCGTCTCAGCAGTCGCAGCAGAAGTGATGAGCCACTGACTTACCGAGCCTGAGCCAATCAGAGCAAGCCCTGCCCACTAGGTCAGGTGACCGCTTTCTTCCCGGGCTTTTTGCACACGAATAACGAACTAACAGTAAAAGTTTGCTAAGTAATTGAATTTGTACGCAACAGCGTATAGAGTAACTTATACGTAGCATTAGCGTACAATTTATCGGACAAGTACGTAGCAAATGCGTAGAAAGCCTTAGGAACATTTTTGAATCTTAACGGAGCGAATCTCCAAATATTCGGATTCGCTTCGCAGTGGAAAATTTCCAAGAGTCGATACGAATTAACGAATCGGCGAATAGATTCGCTCATCTCTAGCCCCAAGGCTGTTTTGTTGTATTGTTCAGTTATTGTTAGATTATAGTATTTTATCTAATATATAAAGCTGAGTATATGTATGCATGTATGTCCGCTAAAGGAATCCGTACCATCGTAGCTACAATTACGAAATTTGGCACACATATACGTCTGGTGTTTAGGTAGGTTTTAGACCGGGTCTCAGCTCTCCAGGACGTACCATTCCTGAGATATTTCCAAAAAATGAATTAGCCAATAGAAGCCTGGTCACATGACCCGTATCAGCCAATAGAAACTCGCAGGCAGTTAGTCTCCAAACCAGGGGCGTTGCTAGGCAAAAACATTCGGGGCCTGGGACCCTGATATTTCCTCCCAGGACCCGAATGTCCTGCCTGCCAGCTAGATACAATTCTATTGCCATCCTCAGGATGGCAATACAATCAAATCTAAAGCACTGCACGAGGTTTAGGACCTGTGGTGACATCACAGGTCATGTGATTGGTGCAGTAGCTGAGAAGGACCTGCGATTATGTTACTGGTCACATGTCATCATGTTACCAGTGCAGGAGAGGCTCCACTGTGAAGTGTAAAGAAACTCTAGGGGAAGAAGCTCTGCTGAGGTCTGCTATAAGGAGAGGTAAGTGAAGGGAGAGGCAGAGTAATGCTGGGAGTTGTAGTTATTTAACTGGGGCTGTATGTTAGGGCTGAAAAGAGGAATGGTTTTACATGGGACTGAATGTTCAGTGGGTGATGCTATTTACATGGGACTGTGTAGGAGGAGGCTGTGGGAGGGAGTGATGTTATTTACATGGGACTGTATGTTGATGGCGGCTGTGGGAGAGGATGATGTTATTTCATGGGAGTGAATTTTGGAGGGGGCTGAGGGAGAGAGTGATGTTATTTACATCAGACTGAACGTTGGAGGGGCTGTGAGAGGGGGTGATGTTATTTTCATGGGACTGTATGTTAACACCTTAAGGACCCAGGATGAGAATGCTCATCCTAAATTGCGGGTACTTAGTGCCTGTCTTCCCCCCATCTCGGGTGCCCCCAGTCAGTAACAGCCGGATCCCTGCTGCATCCACCAGCATCGGAGATGTATTGTGCTGCATTGAAACAGGGATCAGACCCTGTAATGTTGAAGTCCCATAGTGGGACATTAGTAAAAAGTTTAAAAAAAGTAAAATAAGTGTTTTTAACAATAAAAAAAATAAAGTTTCAATTAAAAAAAAGCCTTTTTCCTATAAAAAGTGACATATAAAATTGTAAAAAATAGAAAAAATAAAAAAACATACATATTAGGTATCGCCGCATCCATAAAAACCTGCTATATAAAAATATCACATGATCACAATATCACATGGGGTGCCCGGTCAACACCGTAAAAATAAAAATAAAAACTGTGCTAAAAAAGCCATTTTTTGTCACCTTTCATCACAAAAAATGTAATACCAAGCGTTCAAAAAGTCATATGTGCCCAAAAATAATACCAATCAAACCGTCATCTCATGCCCCAAAAAAAGAGCCCCTGCCTGAGACAATCGCCCAAAAAATAAAAAAACTATGGCTGTCAGACTATAGAGACACTAAAACATGATTTTTTTTGTTTCAAAAATGATATTATTGTGTAAAACTTAAATAAATAAAAATAAGTATACATGTTAGGTATCGCCGCGTCTGTAACAATTTTTGTCACCTTACATTACTAAAAGTTCAACACAAAGCGATCAAAAAGGCATATGGCCCCAAAAATAGTACCAATCAAACCGTCATCTCATCCCGCAAAAAACTAGCCCCTACCTGAGACAATCGCCCTAAAAATAAAATAAACTACAGCTCTCAGACTATGGAGACACTAAAACATGATTTTTTTGTTTCAAAAAATATATTATTGTGTAAAACATAAACAATTAAAAAAAAGTAAACATGTTAGGTATTGCCATGTCCGTAACAACCTGCTCTATAAAAATCTCATATGATCTAACCCGTCAGGGGAACACAGTAAAAAAATAAAAATAAAAACAGTGTCAAAAAAGCCATTTTTTGTCACCTTACATCACTAAAAGTGCAACACCAAGTGATCAAAAAGGTGTATACCCCTCAAAATAGTGCCAATCTAACCATCACCTCATCCCACAAAAAATGAGCCCCTACCTGAGACAGTCGCCCAAAAAATTAAAAAAAACTACAGCTCTCAGACTATGGAGACTCTAAAACATGATTTTTTTTTTTCAAAAATATTATTGTGTAAAACTTACATACAAAGACATACAGATAGGGAACACAGATTGTGAAGTGCGAACAATGATAATGTCTGTAAAGCATGGATAAGTGAGTAAAATAAATAAGGTGTTTTATGAGTATACAGAAAATATGGAAAATCCCATTACAACTACAGATAAGTGAATCTATTCGCCGCTTTGTAGATTCAATACGAATCTTCGCAATTTTCTACTCCGAAGCGGATCCGGATCTTTTCAGATTCGCTCCATTCGAATCTTAAATGTTCTTAAACCTTTGTACGCAAACGCTACGTACTTGTCTGATGAATTGTATGCTAATGCTACTTATCAGTTAATTTATACGCTGATGCGAACGAATTCAGTTAATTAGCTAACTTTTACTGTATGTTCGTTATTTGTGCGGAAATGTTCACGGTGAGAGCGGCAAAAAGCCCGGGAAGAACCCGGTCACCTGACCTAGTTGGAAGGGCTTGCTCTGATAGGCCAATAGGCTCGGTAAACCAGTTACATCAGTTGTGCTGTGACTGCCAAGACGGGCAGAAGCTTGTGAAAGTTGTGAAAGACAGAGAACTGTTTTCTGTAAATTGTGGTGTTGTTCTGGGCATCCATAATACACATATCAGGGCCAGTGCAGGGCCAGTGCAGGGCTAGTAATATTAATCAGGCAGGGAGAGTGAGGGAGAGAGACAGGGAGAGAGATAAAGACCTGATTGCCTGCTACCACAGTCAAATAAAAATGTCTGGCACCGAAAAGCAGAAGGGTTCCACTTCCAGCCAGACCTCGAGTTCAGAAAAAAAGAAGGAGAAGGTGGCACAGGCTAGCAGTGGCAAAGGACATGTAGCCGCAGCTTCTACCGGTAGAATTCATAGTAGTTGGCCACTGTTCCACCAGGCTAACCCACCAAGGCGCAAAATTGTTGTAGAGGAGAAAGTGGATGAGGTAGTGGAGTGGATGGCTCACTCATCTCAATCATAGCCAGATGACGTGCTTTCTTCTGTTGATACTGTATCATGTAGCCAGGGGTCAGACTCAGAGAGTTTCTCCTGCTCCACCATTCTGCTCCAGCAAAGCCCGTCATTCTCTGCCTCCTCTCTGCCTTCAGTGCCCCCTCCTAGTGGTGTGCCTTCTGCGTTTTATCAAATAAAAGGCCACCGAAACCCACCGCACAATCCGGCAGATATTGAGGAAAGCCTCCCTGATGATTTTTTAGTGAGCAGTTAGTGTTTGGACTGCTCGGAAGCGGAGGTGGGGAACAGCCGATATTGCAGTCAGACAAAAGTGGTGGGGAGTCTGATGATGACTGTGTGTTAGGAGGACCTGAGAGCTGGATCCGGCTGGTGAGTAGGATTTGATCTCCGAGGAGGAGGGCGGTGGTAGTGGCAGCAACAGAGGGCAGAGGCAAGGTAGGCCCAGGCCTGCCTTGGGAACTAGTGAGACCCCAAGTAGGGTGAGGTCAGCATCAGGGTCTAAGCGTACAAGAGCTATGCCAAGCTTGGCCTCCTCTGGAGGCCGAACGTCAGGTGTGTGGAAGTATTTCACCACTCTGCCGGGGGACCTCAGCACGGCCATGTGCAATTTCTGTAAGCAGAAATTGAGCCGTGGGAAAGTCTCAATTGTAGGGACCACTGCTCTGTGGAACCATCTGAAGCAGCGTCATGCCGCAAATTTGTCTAACCAAGGTGGATTACAGCAGTGCATTAATACTGAAGAGCTGGCTACTTCTAACTAGTACACACACGTCCTTGTCGTCAACCGTGTGTGTTTCTCCACCTCCTCTTACTCGTCAGCCATCCATCGTCGAGTGCGTGGCCAGGAAGCAAGTTTACGTAACCAGCAATCCCACAGTGCGCAAACTTAATTCCCACCTGACCAAGTTGCTTGCTATGTAGTCTCTGCCATACAATTTAGTTGATTGTACTGCTTTTAGGGAGGTGGCAGGTCCCTAGCTGGCATTACTTTTCAAATAAAGCCATCCCCGCCCTTTACTCACACGTGGTGGACAACATAGGACGCTCCCTGCAGCTGTCCCTCTGCAGCACCGTGCACGCCACAGTCGACACCTGGAGCAGTGCGTATGGCCAGGGGCAATAAATGTCCTTTATGTCCCACTGGCTGAATGTGTTTAGTGCCAGTGAGGCAGCAACCCCCCAGCAACAGGGCCAATTGCTTTTGGCACCTCCACGCAGTTTCCCGCCAGGACTGCAGACCACCACACACTTATCCGCTCCTTCCTCCACCTCCACGGGCTGTCCGCCTACAGGAGCATCAGGGCAGAAAGTTGACCCCCCTCCTTCCTATCACATTTGCCAGGTTAAACGCTGCCACGCTGTGTTAGACTTAATCTGTCTTGGCAACACCAGCCACATAGGCCAGTGCTTGCTGCGTCACATCAAGCAGCAAATTGCACGCTGGCTGTTGCCCCGCCAGCTGCAAGTGGGTAAGATCGTACAAATATAGTGGCAGCGCTGAATCTGGGGCAATTCACGCATGCTCCCTGTATGGCACATGTACTAAATCTAGTGGTTCAGAGATTTCTCAAAACATTTACTGGCCTGCACACAGTGCTGGCAAAGTCACGGAAGCTTTGCACTCATTTCAGTCACTCTTATGTGTCCCACAACGCTCTGCTGGACTTGCAGCGGCAAAACGGTCTTCCGCCACACCGGTTGATAGGTGACGTGCCAACTCGGTGGAATTCCACACTTCACATGTTGCAGTGGCTCCTTGAGCAGTGGATGACTTTGTCTAGCAGCAGCCAGAATCATTGACCATAGGGAGCAGGTGTGGCTTACATTTCTGTCAGTGGAGGCTGGTCCGAAATGCCTGCAGTGTGCTGAGGCCCTTTGAAGAAGCCACTAAATTGGTCAGCCGGGTCAGCTGCGGTGTGAACGACATTGTTTCACTAATATTTGTCCTTGAAAAGACACTGTCGCTCATGCAGCAGGGGGTAATGGGCGAAGGAAATCCTGCACATCTCTCTGAACGCCATGATGTCACTGTTGGGGAGCCCCAACGCCAAAGTTCCATGGGGGTGCAGGAGGAGGATGAGGAGCTTCAGCTAGAGGAGGGGGAGGAGGAGGAGTTTGATGATGCCCAGGAGGAGGAGGAGACACAGTTGGAGGAGCTGGAGGATGACGATGACACCTTCAAGGACACTCAATTGTCTCAGAGGGAGGCTGAGACGGAAAGAACTGGCTCCTCAGGCCTGCTGGCCAGGATAGCGAGCTGTATTCTCACATGTTTACGGACAGGCGCATCCTAAAAAAAAGACAGACTGATGAATACTTGCTTGCAATGCTTCTGGACCCGCTGTATCACTCCAACATGGGGGATTGTTTTCCTCCCCAGGAAAGGGAGGAGAAATTAGCTTCATAACGGGCAGGGCCGGCGTTAGGGGGGGGCAAACAGGGCAATTGCCCAGGGCCCCCTCTCCATAAGGGGCCCCCTGCTGTCTGAAAGTTAAGTGTGCGACAGCGGGAGCCTTTTTTCCTTCCCCTGCTGCCTGACTGGCTCTCTGCTGCAGCCCTCCCCTGCTCCCGACATAGTTTCTCCCCCCTCTCATCTGACCTCCCAGACTGCACTGTCTGCATTAGCATCCTGCTGCCACAGACAGCAAACGTTTGGTGTGGGCGGAGCTAGCATAGCTCGCCCACACCGTGTGAGCGTCTGCGCCCCCCCTTGTGTGAGCGTCCTGCGCGCCCCCCTGTGTGAGCGTCCTGCTCCCCCCCTGTGTGAGCGTCCTGCGCCCCCCCTCTGTGTGAGCGTCCTGCGCCCCCCCCCTCTGTGTGAGCGTCCTGCGCCCCCCCTGTGTGAGCGTCCTGCCCGCCCCCTCTGTGTGAGCGTCCTGCGCCCCCCTGTGTGGAGCGTCCTGCGCCCCCCCTGTGTGAGCGTCCTGCGCCCCCCTGTGTGAGCGTCCTGCGCCCCCCCCTGTGTGAGCGTCCTGCGCCCCCCCTGTGTGAGCGTCGTCGCTGCGCCCCCCCCTGTGTGAGCGTCCTGCGCCCCCCTCTGTGTGAGCGTCCTGCGCCCCCCCTGTGTGAGCGTCCTGCGCCCCCCGTGTGAGCGTCCTGCGCCCCCCTGTGTGAGCGTCCTGCGCCCCCCCTGTGTGAGCGTCCTGCGCCCCCCCTCTGTGTGAGCGTCCTGCGCCCCCCCTGTGTGAGCGTCCTGCGCCCCCCCCCTGCGTGTGTGAGCGTCCTGCGCCCCCTCTGTGTGAGCGTCCTGAGCGTCCGCCCCCCCGTGTGAGCGTTCCTGCGCCCCCCCCCTGTGTGAGCGTCCTGCGCCCCCCCTGTGTGAGCGTCCTGCGCCCGCCCCCTGTGTGAGCGTCCTGCTCCCCCCTGTGTGAGCGTCCTGCGCCCCCCTGTGTGAGCGTCCTGCGCCCCCCCTGTGTGAGCGTCCTGCGCCCCCCTTGTGTGAGCGTCTGCGCCCCCCTGTGTG
>ONZH01000092.1:0-23946 GCA_900303285.1 Rhinella marina | reverse complement strand
CAGACGGTGTGTATGAACCAGGTTGAGAAATTACTTTGCAAGAGAACGCACAGTACAGTTTGCAATTATAAGGCCTAATATTGTATATTTCAAGGTACACAGCCGTTGTACTAAGTGATCAGACGGTGTGTATGAACACCAGGTTTGAGAAATTACTTTGCAAGAGAACGCACAGTACAGTTGGCAATTATAAGGCCTATATATTGTATATTTCAAGGTACACAGCCGTGTACTAAGTGATCAGACGGTTGTATGAACACCAGGTTTGAGAAATTATTTTTCAAGAGAACGCACAGTACAGTTGCCAATTATAAGGCATATATATTGTATATTTCAAGGTAAACAGCCGTGTACTAAGTGATCAGACGGTGTGTATGAACACCAGGTTTGAGAAATTACTTTGCAAGAGAATGCACAGTACAGTTGGCAATTATTAAGGCCTATATATTGTATATTTGAAGGTACACAGCCGTGTATTAAGTCATCAGACGGTGTGTATGAACACCAGGTTTGAGAAATTACTTTGCAAAGAACGCACAGTACAGTTGCCAATTGAAAGGCCTATATTTGTATATTTCAAGGTACACAGCAGTAGTGCAAATATAGTTTGGTATGTAGCAGAGCACCTAATACCACCACTAATGCCTCTCTCTGTCCCCTACTCCAGCAGCTAATCCTCTGAATACGGCAGCCTTCTCTGTAAAGTGTATCTCTGTAGTAAAGCTATCACTGTACTGCACTATAGTAGCCCTGATAAGGGCTTTTAATCACGCTCCTGCCTGTCCAACAGCTAAACCTGTCTCTCCCCTTCTCCAGCCTCTGTCCCTGACTAAGTTCACGCAGCATATGAGAACGAGCAGGAAGAGCTGAGTTTTTAATATTCGAGGTCACATGGTTTTTCCAGCCAATGCATGTAGACGCCGTTTTCGCGCTGCCAGCGTGCTCAGCGTGCCTGTCATACCCCCCCTGCATGGTGATTGGTGGAAAAAGAGCGCCAGGGAAGGTGGGAGGGGAAACGAATTCTAAGTGCGCCATCGCCGTTATACTCGAAAGAAATCGAGCACGCCGAATATCGTAGTATTCGATCGAATACCAGCTCGATCGAACACTACTCGCTCATCTCTATTCATCAGCCCATAGCAGGTAATGAAGGTGCAGTCCAGTTCACTGTAGTCAATCCCACAGTCATATATATTACAGCTCAGACAGACACTATCTTAGTATCAATATAAATTACATGTGGTATCTCTTTCTCTCAATACTATGCAGTAGATGGATGATGATTTCCTGAACTCCACTTTTGTGGAATCCCATATAGTCAGAGTAGTTCAGCCATGTTATGTTTTTTATACTTTATGTTTCTTATGTTGCTTCAAAACTAGTAATCATATGAAAAAGAAAGATATTTTAAAAAACATAATTGTGTCTTTTGTGTCTGATATGTTTCTCAATTATATGTACTTTATGTTTTATTGAACTAACAAATAATCTCTGCACACAGGGGGCTAATATTTAAGGTTGTTCATAATTAGGGATGGAAGCATGGAATCCCCAGGGTCGGCCGAAGTTAAGGTCAAAGTTTGGGTTCAGCACCGAACTTGATCTGAACTTGACCCCAAACCCCACTGAAGACAATAGGAACCCGAATTTCACGTGATGAGCGTGGTGACGTCATTGCACACATTGCAGGTCCTTTGGCAAGTCCTGCTGAATGAAGATAGAAGAGACTGCTGCAGTGCCATCAAGTGGATGAGGTGAGGTCAAATGGCCATATTCTTTTACATTCTGTCTTAAGAATGCTATTATTTTCCGATATAACCATGTTATAACGGAAAATAATACAATCTCCCAAACACCGAACCCGAACCTGGACTTAAGTGAAAAAGTCCGGGTTCAAGTCCTGGTACCCAAACTTGTAAAGTTCGATACGAACCTGAACTTTGCAGTTTGGGTTTGCTCATCCCTACTCATAATCAGTCTGGTAGCAATAAGTATATAATCCCCAATAAAACAAATGTTCTGGTCCATGTAATACCCAGGGAAAGAATGTGTGACTGCTGTTTGGGTCAACGTATTTAGCCCCTGGATTTTGGTGCCCTACACTAGACCAGTGTGTGATTCCCTGGATGAATTCTAGTATCAGTGGAAGCAGAATGCAAGTTAGAAAATGCATTTTTTTTATCTACCTTGAGCCACTATGATAAATCTGGTTAATGGCTAGACAGCCTATCTAAGTTTACACCATTCATAGAATTAGTAAATCTGCCCCATTATTTTTCTGTTGGATTCCATAAATGCAGTATGCCTCAATATGAATTTACAGCATACAAAGGAACAATATTGGCCGATGGACTTTGACTCAAAACTTGGGAGCTGAAATATAGAAATGTACCTTAAGGTCTGTGTAACAAAACTGAGGTATGGGGGAGAATGTTTAAAAATTCTATACAAGCAATTTATTAAGGTAAATCAAAATTTAAACCCTAACATCTCAAAGACATTTTTTTGTAAATTGCATTTTACTTATTTGGGCTAAAAATCATATATCAATTGGTCTTTATTAAAAATGTTTCGCCTATTCTGAGATCCAAGGGTTAAAAAAATCAGTCTGTTTACAAGCTGTGACAGTCTGTTTTCTTTGAATCCCATAATCTGATGGCTCATGTGTAGATCTTATCTCTACTCTACTGACCTCATAAACACTTATCTAGGCTATATTTTTTATCACTCTGACAATAATTGAGCTATTATGAGTATTTCTGAGGTCATAAGAGCTATACATGAGCTGTCGGATTATGGGATTCAAAGAAAACAGACTGTGACAGCTTGCAAACAGTCTGATTTTTAACCCTTGGATCTCAGAAATGGCTAAACATTTTTAATAAAAACCAAATGAATAAATGATTTTAGCCCAAAATAAATAAATTGCAATCATACAAAAAATGCCCAAAGATTTCCACAGCCTTGAAATCAGCTGATTTTGTAGGAAAACTACTTCTTTACACATCTATTTTTGAATAGGAATAAGCAGTAAAATAAATAAAATATGGTATTTTATCCAAATTATTGAGACTTATTGTTCATTATTAGATCTAGTAGTGCCAATGTAACACAATATAATGATATAAGGTACATTCTTTAATGGTTTTGCAATGGACACATTCCTTTACATTTCAAAATGTTTTTAATATCTATATCCCTTAGAAAGATCTCTTTTTGCGATTTGCATTAGTGTTATTGATATGCTGTCACTGCTTGGTCAATTAACAGCTAATAATAACAATAATATGAATAGGAAAAATTCCCATAAACTGCATATAATTGAAAAGTGGGTACATTAATTAGTTTATAGGTCACAGTATCATATATTGTAACCACTGTAATAATAATATTTTCATTGTATTTACTATTTCCTTTTGCAAGCCTTTTGTTATTACCAAAATGTTTCTTTGCCTTAAAAAGTTGTATCAAAAATAATGGTGATCTAGGTAAAAGTCAATGCATAATCAGTTTTAGATATAGCTGAAAACAATGTACTATTATTTCATAAATGGCAGGCACAAAGATGAAAAAAGAAATACAGTAAAAAAATATTTCCAAAATAGAACTAATGAGTCTGTATAAACACAATGAAGAACAATTCCCACCCCAATACTGGGCGACTTTCCAAGTTTTGTTATAAAACTGAAGACCTACATCAATTAGCAGAACAAAAAAGAACAGATGTTCAAGTCCACCGTGAAACTGACAGCAATGTCTCTACATTACAAGAGATGTGTTACACATTGCAGGAAAAGAAAAATGAAGTCCTTGTTGTGAATTCCAATCTCAGCATTTGCCAAATGGTTGGCATATGTCATTAAGTTAGAATTAGTTAGGGAAGAGTGAGATGGTACAATAAAAGCAATGTGTAAACATGGATGGCCCCGACAACTGCCTGAGATACATAGTTGATATATCGTGTATTAGTAAATTCATACATTCTTTGCTGATTTATTCAGAACAGTTGAGTTAAAAGTTACACATGTAAGCTATTATATGAAATTATTTGTATTAATATAAGTCTTATATCATTTTGTCAACTACAAAAATAATCAAATAAAATGTTGTATTTTATTATCTTCAAGTATATGAAATATTTAACCATGTCACAGATGGAGAATATACAACTTTCCTTTCTGGTATTAAGATAATGTTCAGATATAAATCCATAGCTTAAAGGGGTTGTCCGAAAAAAATATAGTACTGTAAATCTGATGGGCAGCAATATATAACTAAGTTAAGCAAGTTTTAGGCAAAAACAAATTTCTGCCCCTCCCCCCTTGCTCTGCAAAGGGAGTGAATACAAGTGCTGCCCTGACTGACATATATGCAGGAATACTCAGCAGTGTGTTGTATGTGTAAGACTACAAGTCCCAGCTGTAGAATGACAATGCTGATACACACAGGAACTTCCCCCTACCTGTTCTTGTGCAATACAATTCCTCTGTCAATTCCTCTGTGCCCAGCATTTGTCTCCTCACTGCCTGCAGTGTAAAGTCTGGTGTAAAGCCTTGAGCCCTTAATGTGTTCTGGCTGAAGGGGTTAATATTTTATCTGAAGGAATCCAGGGAGAGAGCAGATAGCAGCACGGCAATGCAGGGGGGCGTGGCCAGTGACGTCTCGTGGACAGACTGTTATCTGATCTCTGAGGCTTGTGCACAAAACATCACAGAGCAGGGAGATAAGCTGACATCACAGGTCATGTAACCCTCAGTGAAATCTGAGAAACCAGCAGCTTTAGAAGCACAAAGTGTATGGGAAAGTTGTTATACTTGACAAGTTAGTAACATACAAAGAACAAAAAAATAACTCGGACAACCCCTTTAATGAGGGCACACAGACCCTGTCATCCATTTGTTTTTGTTCTTCTAAAACATAGCTGCTTTTTTTCAAAATTATTGCCACACCTATCCACAGGTTATGTGTGGTGTTGCAGCTCAGCCCTATTCCCTTCAATGAAGCTGAAAAGCAAAAGTAGACACAACCCATGAACTTGTGTGGTCCTGTGCAACCCCTTTAACTCTTTGTGACAATATGATTTATTCCAATATATACAGGACTTGCTTGAAATTAAATATACATGCTCACGGGGGTAGGTGCAGAGGGTGCATTTACATATGACTTTAGACCTCACAAAGTCCATATGTGATTTTGCACATTGAAGCTCCAAGTTCCCCAGAATACAAACATTAATCTTTTTAAACAGGCCTACTATATACTCACATGCACACAAAAACACAAACATACACAAAAATCTTCATACATACATGTAAGTATACTAATATAAATGATATATACACGTGCATTCATACAACACTTACAGTAATAATAAAAAGAAAGTGCATCCTCTTTGAAATCTATGGTTTTACATATCAGGAAATAGGTTTTTAGAAGGTCTTAAAAGGAGTTAAATACGGTACAACCTCAAATAAACAATAACACATGCAAATTCCACCATTTCATTATTCTTTTAACAAAAATGAAGCCAAAATGGAAAAGACATGTGTGAAAAACAACCCATGAATCAATAGTTTGTAGAACATTAGCACCAATGACTTGAAGTCATCATTCATTTTTTTGTTGCTCATACTGTCCTGGAGGAATCTTGACCCACTCTTCTGTACAACGTAGCTTCAGTTCAATGAGGTTTGTGGGCACTCGTTAATGCATAGTTTTCTTAAAGTACTGCCACAACATTTCAATTGGGTTGAGGTGTGGACTTTGACAGGTTCATTACAACACTTTAATTCCTTCCTTTTTCAGCTGTCCTGTTGTACAGGGTGGGCCATTTATATGGATACACCTAAATAAAATGGAATGGTTGGTGATATTAACTTCCTGTTTGTGGCACATTAGTATATGGGAGGGGGAAACTTTTCAAGATAGGTGGGGACCATGGCGGCCATTTTGAAGTCGGGCCATTTTGGATCCAACTTTAGTTTTTTCAATGGGAAGAGGGTCATGTGACATATCATACTTATTGAGAATTTCACAAGAAAAACAATGGTGTGCTTGGTTTTAACGTAACTTTATTCTTTCATGAGTTATTTACAGGTTTATGACCACTTATAAAATGTGTTCAAAGTGCTGCCCATTGTGTTGGATTGTCAATGCAACCCTCTTCTCCCACTCTTCACACACTGATAGCAACACCGCAGAAGAAATGCTAGCACAGGCTTCCAGTATCCATAGTTTCAGGTGCTGCACATCTCGTATCTTCACAGCATAAACAATTTCCTTCAGATGACCCCAAAGATAAAAGTATAAGGGGGTCAGACCTTGGGGGCCATTCAACTGCTACATGATGATGTGTTTCCCTCTTTATGCACTAAAGCATGGCACGTTCCCTGAGTTTTTCCAGCAAGATGGTGCACCACCACATTATGGATGTCAGGTCCGAGCATTCCTAGATGATCAGTTTCCTGGAAAGTGGATTGGTCATCGTGCGCCAGTTGAATGGACCCAAGGTCTCCCGATCTGACCCCCTTAAACTTTTATCTTTGGGGTCATCTGAAGGCAATTACGTTAAAACCAAGCACATCATTGTTTTTCTTGTGAAATTATCAGTAAGTTTGATATGTCACATGACCCTCTTCCCATTGAAAAAACTAAAGTTGGATCCAAAATGGCCGACTTCAAAATGGCCGCCATGGTCACCACCCATCTTGAAAAGTTTCCCCCCTCCCATATACTAATGTGCCACAAACAGGAAGTTAATATCACCAACCATTCCCATTTTATTTAAGTGTATCCATATAAATGGCCCACCCTGTAGATTTGCTGTTGTACTTGGTAACATTGTCCTGTTGCAAGACCAAGTTGCTTGACTCAGTTTCAACTAAGGTTTTTGATGTTGGATAGATTGGATAGTCTTACATTTGACTCTAGACAACTTTGGTATACAGAGTAGTTGCACAGTGCCCAGGTAGCTGAAAAACCAGGTCAAATCATCACCGTTTCAAGACGATGCTTGACAGTTGGTAGGAGGTGTTTGTATTTATATGCTGTGTTTGGTTTTCACCAAACATGGCGCTGTGCATTATTACTGAAAATTGTGCCAGTTTTAGGAGCATTTTGAACCAAGTGTATGGACCTGTGTGAAGGCTCATTTTTTTGCGAGGCAACCTATACTTTTCAGCGATATCATTTTGAAGTGTGTATGACTTTTTGATCACTTTTTATTACATTTTTTGGGGGAGGTGAAGTGGCAAAAAATGGTGAATTGGCCATTTGTAATTTTATTTTTTGTTATGCCATTCGCCGTATGGGATAAATATTGTTAAATGTTAATGTTGGCATTTTTGGATGTGGCAATGCCTATAATGGTTTCTTTAAATAATTTATGTATTTCAATTTTTCGGAAAAGGAAGCAATTGTATATATGTTTTTTATATTTTTTAAAACTAGGTGGCTATAACTAGCAATCATTAGGTTACCAATTGTACTTTGTGATGGGTATTTATCCATCACAGAAAACAGCATTCACTGTATACTAATACAGTGTTGCTATCTGCTGGCCTATATTGGTATATACCAGTGATGGGTATCAGAGACTGCTTGAGGGTCCAAGCCATCACAGACAATTATCACCTTCCCCCGAACTCATCCAAGGTATGCTGTGAGGAGCACTAGAGCGTGCATCTCCGGCATTTTCACTGCTCAGGAGTTTCTAGGGTCTCAAAAGATTTGGAGCCCACGCCCCAAAGCATAATGCCCAATTCTCTAAGTCAACCAACCGACCCCCCCACACACACACACAAACACTAGCAGTGAAGACATTTTACTGTACTTTCTATACCGCAGCACGTACCTCTCACACCCAGTGCCTCACAGGTGACAGCTCCTCTGATGTATATCTTCTCTATCTTCTACATTCGGTCCGGACAACGTCTGTCATCCATGCCTCGTCTCTGCACACACACACACACATCTTAGCTTCCTCACTTTTCTGTACCCCCAAATAGTATCCTGAAGAAAAACGAGTGCCATACAGATAATCTTCCTCATAGTAATAGTGCTCCTAATAGAGTCTCACCAATAGTAATTCCCTCCTAGAATGCCCTCATTAGTAATACTGCCTCCTACAGTGCCCCCAACAGTGATAGTGCTCCCCAAGAGTGCCTCCATTAGTAGAAGAGCCCTCCAGTATTAATATTGCTCCCACACAGAGCCCCCAGTAGAAATAAGGCCCCACCTATTGTTCCCACAACGGTAATAAAGTTCACTACAGTTCCCTCAGTAGTAATAAGACCCCCATTGTGCTCTTAGTAGAAATAATGCGGATCTATAAGTTCCTCTATATGAACACCTAATGTCCCCTGAATTTAAAATGCCTCCACAGTGCCCCCATATTTATATCGCCCCCTACTGTTATAATGCTTCTACAGTGCCATCAGTATTTATATTGCCCCCTACTGTTAAAATGCTCACCCTTTTCCACTACTGCATTTAGAAATTATCACATGGACTGTGATGTCATCACAGTTCCTTCAGCTCTTGCAGGGCATTAGATTCAACTGTATTGCCGACCTCGGCAAGACATTCGGGCCTGGGACAAAACATCAGGGGTCTAGGCCCTGAATGTTTTAACCCAGAAATACCCCTAGATGCGGTGGTCATATCTGATCATGACATCTGAGGGCTTAAATGTCTATAATCAATAATTTGCTGGATAAATGATTTTCACACCCTATCGTGGTTGAGAGGTGTAGGTAGAGGCACCAAAAAGGGTACCATCTAACCTAAGGCTGCCCCTGAACTTGAACTTTCAACATGATAACTGAGTCCCATCGAGTCTTAGAGGTAGCTTTTGGGCTTTTGCATGGTCTGACCTTGGGGCGAATTTGTTGGGACATCCACACCTCTAAAGATTGTCAACTGTCTTGATTGTTTTCCACTTGTGAATAATCTTGTGAATAAACTTTGTCACTGTAGAATGATGAACTGCAAATTGAACATTTTTTGTAATCCTCCCCAGATTATAGAGCTTTTGATTAGCGGCAGTCATCATATACAATTTCTGCATTTTGGCCTACTTTTTGTTTATTAAATGACAGTGTAATATGTTAGAGTAGCTTCCTCTACTGAAAATGAAGTTGCCAAGGTTCAAGCGATTCACCGGCCGGGGGACATCACGCACACACAGAGTTGGTGTACAATAGAGTCCGGGTTTCCCCTTCCTCAGTGTTTATTTATACACAAATACACAAACACAAAGCCAATCAAAGATTTATGATATAGGACACTGACCAATCAGATTACAGATGACAGGGCATGATAGCCTCATGTCAGGACAGAGCAAGCAGGTTATGGTGGAATGTGTGGACGAGGTTTGTGTGGTCTCGCCTTTAGCCCTTGGCAACCTAAACCAGTATTGTTGCCTACCACCTCCCTCCCATATACTGGAATGTCCTTAAGCAGTTTGGAAAAGTTTGCTTAGAGACGAGATGGAGTCAGCTACATTAATAATTGTGACAAGATGGAGTCGGTTACTTTAACAATTCCCCTCTTTTTTTTTACAAACTCTTAAGACTTTCTATCTGTCCCTTATCCTGTCCCTTCATCTGTGATATTCTACCCCTATGATCCCAGCAGCCCCTGATGGTGGGACTCTAGAACCTCTGCAACCTTGCCCTGCCCTAGTTATCCCTTATTCTCCCTACCACTAACTGGGCGATAATGAGGGGTTTCTGCAATAGACACAAATATCTAGAATGTTCAGGTTCCATCCGTCACACACTGGGCGTCTTCTGTTGTTGTTCTGGGTGAAGGGAGTGGAGATGATTGGCTTGTGCATAGGTTGAGTGAGCTGTAGACCTTTCAGACCTGTTTCGTTGTTATTATTTATGGGCCTCGAGGAAAACACATGGACATGATTAGGTGAGATGATTTTGTTGGTAATACACAAAACACATTTTATAGAACATACAAAAATAACAATAAATGATAACAAAAAATGTCCCCATTAAAATACACAAAACACAGAATACATAGCAAGGCTGATGAGTGCTGTGAAGGTCAATGCATAGACACTAATACAAACACAGAATACTTTGGGTAATGGGGCTGGGGTAAAGTATAAGGATCTGGAAAAGAAACATCTACAGTAGTCCTCAATTTACAATATCAATTTGTTCCAGGACGACCATTATATGTTGAAACCATTGTAAGTTGAGTAATTGGTTCCAAAGCCCCAAAATGTCATTGAAGATAAGAGAAAAGGAAGATTTAAGAAAAATAAGTAGAACTAAGGGATAAAACAAGTCCTTCCATATAACAGTCAAGAATAACTGCTAACTAATAACTAATACAGATATTTTACAAGGGAATAGGCCTTGATTGGTTGGATCTCAGTCTGAGACATTGTATGTTGAGTCTAGTTTCAACTTATAATGGGTCAGAAAAGACCATTGCATGGTGAAAATATTGTATCCTGTGGCCAATGTATATTGAGGGATCACTGTACTCTGTGACATATATGGATCAGTTCCTGTTGCAGAGTGCAATAGGGAGACATTCAGTCCAGGGTTTTTTATTCTCTGCCACTGCCTTCTGAATCTTGAGCTTCAGCTTGGATGATATAAGGTGTGTGAGCCTGTTCTGTCTCTAATGCTCCTAGTATGTCCTGTCCTACTGCTGGGAGGTGTGTCTCTCTATCACTTTGTATAGTTTACCATACCTACATACCAGTAGAGGAGCTTCTTGGACATGGTCCTTGCAGTCACCTTGATAACAGACCATGCTTCTGGCCACCCTGAGAAGAGATCCACACAGACAAGCACAAACTCATACTGTCCAACCTTTGGTAGTTGGATGAAATCTGTCTGCAGTCGCTGGAACGGGTATGATGGTTTTTGGTGAGCTTAGAGGAACCCTTAATCACCTTTTCAGTGTCATGGCAGAGCATAGATCAGGCAGGCCTGAACAAAGCATGTAGCCACATTGCTGAATCCCAGGGCAATCTAGAAATTACCCACTAAACTCACCATGGCTTCCTTTGAAGCATTTATGGGTCCATGTGTCATCATGGGGTAGAGGGCTCAGGGCAGGCAAAGTTTGTTCTCTACTACCGAGATTTCTTATTGCCTCTTCTCCGCCCCTTTTCCCTTCCATCCCCTCATTTCCTCATTGGAAGCCTAGTTGTGCATTTGGGCCAGCAATGACTTATCCACCTTCCCTATTGCTGCTGTAAAGTGGCACTCTGCCATTATGGGAAGGGGAAGTAGAGCGGCAGCCTTTGTTGCTTCATCAGCCCTGCAGTTTTCCCTTGCTTCTGAAGAGGTATCCTTCTTGTGAGCCTACACTTTGATAACAGCAACCTTTGTTGGCAACTGCAAGGCCCTGAACAATTGGGTTTTCTTCGGTGTTAACCTGAGGATTCAGCAAAGTTTCTACTTTTCCAAATGGGTCGATCATGCGCTATGCCAAAAACATACCTGGAGTCAATGAATGTTAGTGACCTGTCCTTCCGCCATCATACACGCTGCAGTGAGTGACGTCAACTCCACCACCTGTGCTGACATCTCAGGAGGAAGTGGTTCTTGGAGCAGTACTTCATGTAGTACTGGGATCTACCAAAAGCTCAAGATCTGCATTAGGTATTGGACTATCTGTCACATTGTCTAGTTCCTTAGTTTCTGTTTTCATTTGTTCAAAACCGTGATGTATGTCATCTGAGTCACTAAATGGGCACATTTCTCGTGGTGCCCCCTCTTCCGACTCCTATAGCACCCCAGTTGTACATCTCATTTGTACATCTCTGCCCTTGTCATACTTGTTTTCTATTCACTCTGCCCATTCTTCACTCCCCTCTTCTGGACCCAGTGAACGTAATGTAGCTGGGTTCAGAACTGCTCAGCACTGATAGTTATATTTAGAGGGGTGAGAAATGATACTTCATATTCAGTGAGTCCTGCAGCAGACAGATATTTGGTGCTAGCCTGAGAGAGTATGTCCCTTCTTATATTTGCAACTATTAGACAAGGATGGGTGTGTGGGGGGTGGGGAAACCCTGGAGGATGCAGGGCTGCAGGCATGGCAGATTGGGGTACCTCTGAATAGCTGGGAGATAGTAAGGGAGGGAAGGGTTAGATTGGAGCAATTGGCTCTCAAGACAGGCTATTGTAGCTGATCGGTGGCTGTGGTGTGACAGTGACTGGAAGAAGTTATATAATGGGAGCAGAAGGAGACGGCGGCGCCTGTGGTTGAACTGCGATTATTTGGGGAAGGTTAAAGGGACTCCCAGGCTGAGGCGAGGTGCTCATCATCAGTCTTACTACTCTACCACATATATTACCTCTCGTGTACCTTCTTACCCCTTCTACTCTTCGCTTACTCAGACACCTCTAGCAATGCTTTCACCTTTATCCTTCACATTTTTTCTTTTTCTATCCTTTTCCTTTCTTTCTACTGGAACCCTCACAATTTATCCAAACACCCGGTCATTTTCACCTCTTTATCACCTCCTTTATACCTTCCACTGCCAATCCTCCCTTAAAATCCATAGCATTTACTCCCTGGGACTTGCTTACCTGCAGTTCACCCACCTGAGTCTTTTTGCTATTACTTAAGTTCCCTCACAAAAATCCATAGCATTCACTCCCTGGGACTGAATTTACCTCAGTTCACCGATCTGAGTCCTTCTGCTATTTTTGTGAGCCCATGATCCCCTCCTGATAGGGTAGCTACGCCTACTCTCAATCAATTTTCCTAGGGACCTCCCTGCCCCTTTTGGAGGACTGGATTCCATAACTGGTCCATATGCCTTACAACGGTACCCCAATGAGTCGCCACCGCCAAGAGAGTCCTGAGATGAGTTCAACCACACCGCCACCCTCATCCCACCATGAATATTCACAAAAAGATATCACTGTCCCACACAGCCACCGACTGACCAGATATGCATAGGTCTATGCTAATTGTCTGTTTCACGTAGTAATCGCAGGGCTTATCTATACATATATGAGCATAATGGGTCTCTCATCACTCAATCACATACTCCATGGAAGATAGGTTTCTGTGTTCACTCCACATGCACCATCTCACAGCAGTCTCACACTACCTTGAGTCCTGTACTGCCTATCTCTCGCTCCTGGCTGTTTGCGTCTCACTCGGTCACAAATCAGTCTCCAATGAGCGCTGTCCCGACTCGTGGACGGGAGTGGATACCCGTCACTTCTGCAAGGATCAACTTCTGATGTGATTTCAGTGGACCCAGAGATCAGGGGCCGGAGGGAACACCTCGGACAATGCCGTTTGGATGCTATCTCGGTCTTTATTCTGGGTCCACGTATTGGAATCACAACAGAAATTCTCCTGTCATTCACTCTCCTTTCAAACATGACAAATGAGGACAGACAAATGAACCTTGACAAGTTCCCTGAGATTTCCCGTTTTCCACCCAGACTGAAAAGAGAACTTACCCAGAGAGGGGAGGAGAGAAATCAGTAAGACAAGGGCTTACTCACCGCGGTTTTTATGTCTCTCCATTCCTCTTGGGAGCTCACTTCTTGATTCAGTCAAGGCAGGTGTGATAGGGATCCCGGACAAGAGCCCCCAAATACTGTTAGAGTAGCTTCCTCTACTGAAAATGAAGTTGTCAAGGTTCAAGCGATTCAATGGCCGGGGGACATCATGCACATACAGAGTTGGTGTACAATAGAGTCCGGGTTTCCCCTTCCTCAGTGTTTATTTATACACAAATACACAAACACAAAGCCAATCAAAATTTATGATATAGGACCCTGACCAATCAGATTACAGATGACAGGCATGATAGCCTCATGTCAGGACAGAACGAGCAGGTTATGGTGGAATGTGTGGACGAGGTTTGTGTGGTCTCGCCTTTAGCCCTTGGCAACCTAAACCAGTATTGTTGCCCAACACCTCCCTCCCATATACTGGAATGTCCTTAAGCAATTTGGAAAAGTTTGCTTAGAGACGAGATGGAGTCAGCTACATTAATAATTGTGACAAGATGGAGTCGGTTACTTTAACAAATATATCATGTGTTGCCATGTGAGGTTATGCATATTTTTACCAAATTCTAAAACCTTCTAAGGACCAGATTTTGTAATTACATCCGGATACCTAAAACCATAAGAAGAGAATATACTTTGCATTTTGCATGACTGTAATATGTGGCTATATAAAGCTCCATAAAACTGGCAAAACTACAGGAAGAAGTTATAGGCAGAACTCTACATAGTGTATAGACTGAATACAACTCACTGAAGACTCATGTATACTGCTAAATTACAGCTACATACCACATTCCAAATTTGTGGAGCTAGAATACAGTGCATATTTATGTCTATGGGGGCCCTATTCTATGTCTGTATGCATCTAGCTCCCTACAGAGGCACACAGTGATCTAAAAGCATATACCCATGAAGTACTGTATATTTAATGTTTAAATGTAATAGATCAAAGTAAATCTAGCACATCCAATTCATATAAAAATGCTCCGTTTTTTTTCCAAATACTCAAATACAAATACTTTTTGTTTATTATACAGTTTTAACTTACAAAATACATAATATCAAGGTAAATGTTCCAATGCCCCTTTGTATTTTTTTATTATATCAGAGCTATATTTATTTTACATAAATGCACTGCACATCCTGTCTATTGAATAATCTACAATCATATGAACAAAAAGCTAAAATGAAAATGCATCCAAGATTTTCTTTATCAGAATATTGAAACAAATAGAAGGTCAAAACAACTAAGATATCTCCAGAGACTAATTTGCAAGGAAGTTCTCATTCAGAATTATTTAATAACCTCATAAAGAAATAATTAGAGCACTTAATTGGGCAAATTAAGGGAATGCAATTAACAATAACAGAGGCAATTGCTTGATATTTAGTAAGGGTTTCTTGTAAAGTAAAAGGGATTTATGTTGAATGATAAATGCTAGTCATGTGGATAAGTGAATAAAATTTGTTTGTCATATTAAGAAGGGCAAGTAGCAATTCAGACGGTACAGAGAATTCTTGGCTCTTACAAATTCTCACTATCAATTGCCAACAATAGGCATAATGCCAACAAAATCCCATTGCAAGCACAAAAGGATTAACAAATTATGTGGCAGAGTTCAGACACTGCTTAATCATGAGTATAGTCGATCTTTCTTTTGTAACTTGTGATTGTTCATATCTGTTTAATTTATAAATAGAAAAGATTAAAGGGATTTTCCAGACATATTGTTTTATTCTGTGTATGGCTCTCAGTGCCTTAAAAATGCAACAAAAGTAATACTTACCCTCACTAATTCCCCCTACTGCCATTCTGATGCTGCTCTCCACTTCCTGTTCCTGGTCACAGCTCGATGGGCCAGAAATGTCAGGAAAGGTCAGTTCAGTTAGTCACTGGCTGAAGTGGATGACACCTATGGCTAGTGTTGAGCGAATTGAAATATATGAACTGGACTTTGATCAGAATTTCATGGAAAATTTGATTTGCCACAAAGCCAAATTTCCACGTGCTTCATGGTAACGAATCAATTTTGCCTGAAATGGCGGTTAAAAAAAAAATCATACTAACCTCATCCATTTGAGCTCGAAGAGGCCAACGTGGCCATCTTGATTGAAGGTTAGGCACGAAATCTTGTACGTGGTGATTAGAGATAAGCAAATTTCCGATTATGAAATTTGTTTGCTATTCGTTTACTGGTAAAACGTGAATTGCGTTATGGATTCCGTTACCACGGACCATAGCACAATTCTATGACGGAATGCATAACGGAATGCTTTTAGAAACATTCTGTTATTCATTCCATCATAATAGAAGCCTATGGGCTGCATAACGGATCCGTCCCATTCCTGTTAGAATTGCGTTATGGTCCATGGCAATGGAATGCATAATGCAATTCACCTTTTAAAAGTAAACAAATCACACACAAATTTTAAAATATGAAATTTGCTCATCTCTGGTGGTGATGTATGATGTCACCACTCACTGCAGGGAATCTTCAATCAAGATGGCTTTGGTGGCCTTTTCATGCTCAAATAGATAAGGTGAGTATTATTTATTTATTTTTTAACCAATTAACCCCTTTAAGGCCTAATTATTTTATCTCAGATGCCATGATCAGCAATGAACATGGCATCTTGGGGGGTTTAATGGAGGGAGGGGGAAGGATGCAATCGCGATTCCTCATCATTGCACACGTTACTTACAAGGAAATGCACTTTGTGACAAAGTAATTAGTCACAAAGTGTCATCTCTACTTATAGCCAGTGATTAGGTAAGTAGACCTTTCTTAGGATTTCTCGTATGTTGGGACAAGATTTGATGTGCAGCTTGGATCGGAGTAGCATTACCTCTTGCAAGCATTACATAAAAAATTCACACAACTGGACATCCTCTAAAATATCATATTCTACAGTATAGTAAGGAAAGACAGACATCACTTTAGTCATAACACCTGTGTATGTGCAGTATCCTGAAATTCACTGCAAAGCACTAAAAGTGTTAATGACACTTAATGTTAAAGAAGAACTCCTGCAAAAAATTTTATTCTCTGACCTGTTAGAAAGGTGCATGATATAATCTGTAGTGAATGCAATCTTCTTATCAGAGAATGTAATTGTGAGTAATAACCTCTCTTCTTATTGTAGCTGGGTCATGTGACCAACTCCCTGACCTCCAACTGACCCAGGACAGGAAGCCAGTTACTGCTCTATTCATTCCTATAAGACTGAAAGTGAGGCTCCCATAGGAATGCATAGAAAATTAGACTTCCTGTCCACACATAAGATGATGTGTGAGTTGGTGAGTCTAATTCCTGGTCACATGACACAGATGAGAAACATCAGGGAGATATAACTGAACAGCCACTAGTAAGAAAATTACATTCACTACAGATTACATCATGTACATTTCTAGCAGGACATGGAATACATTTTTTTGCGGGAGTTCTTCTTTAATGTTATATTTCATGTATCAGATCCCATAGGCTGTAAATGGAGTGTGAGTTATTGTACCTAGTTCTATATCTGGGGGTGAAGTTTCTAGTTACATATTAACAACAAATATTTGAATATTCTACACAGAGTATATATATACATATCTTCTGGATTCTACTTTCTGTTCTAGCCTCTACTTTATGTTCTAGCACTGTTGAAGCTTCTTTGTTTTGGACTTTTAGCTTGGCAAACATCTCTCTCAGACCATCACTCCGGCCAGAGATGGGCAAAGTTGAATGACTCAATCAGAATATTTAGAATATCACAAATTACACAACACAATTCAATACTTGTATTGTGGGTAGAGATGAGCGAATCCTAAAAGATTCGAGGATTTGGTATTCGGCCCGAATCCACCGCGGGATTCGTGGATTCGGGCAGAATCACGAATCCCATTAAAGTCTATGGGAGACCCGAATCTTTTTGCAGGGGCCAAAGGTTCTGCACAGTCAAGTTTGCCCCAACATGTGAAAACCTCAGAAAATGATGGAAACACCTTGAAAATGCATAGGAAACACCAGGGGCAGCATGTAGGGATGCCTCTGAGGCTCCCTAAGGGCTCATTCAGACGTCCGTTTGGTGTTGTCCATGTTTTGCGGATCCGCAATTTGCATGAGGCCTGAGGCTGATGCTGCAGGTCCCTACCTTATGTAAATTTAGGTCACATGTCACTGCCAGCCAATCACTGCTGGGGAGGTATAGGGGCTGTTACATCACAGCAGGCGTTCCCACAGGCTTCCCTTTGATGCTGATTGGCTGAAAAAAACGGGCATTTCAAATTGGCAGTGACTCACGAATCTTCACGAATCCGCGCTGCCTCGGGATGCCGAGCCGAGCCGAAGCGGGCAAGATTCGTGCGAATCCCGAATCTTGCTGCTCCGGCTCGCTCATCACTAATTGTGGGCATATTTAGCTAGACCTATCAAGAGAACAACTGAGTTGTCTAAAAAGTACTATTATAATGATGATTACAGATAATACTTTCCCCTCACAGCAGCAGTAAACTGACAATGAATTATCTATCTATTTAGGAGGTAGAATAATTTGTGTTGACTGCTACTAAAGGACATCATTTTGTGTTTAATTTTGAATGGCCAAGTACAGCTTAAATGAAAAACAACCATATTTTAAAAATTGTTTTCAGAAATATTGAGGGTCATTTATCAAGACTGGAGTTCCCATATGCAAGTCCTTATCCCTCTGTGAAAGAGTGAGATGCGCCTAATTTATTAAGAGACAGATGCCTCGTATAGCAACGCATTTTAGTGGATCCTTCCTCGTTAATTCCTTGTAATATAGTTGGCTAGTGATGCTTCATACCTGACTGCATTCCTAAGGTATGAAGTAATTGTACTGCATACTGAAGACCTGTAGGTGGGGCTAGGAGGGACCAGGAGACTAGAAAAAAACTAGCTATCTACCAAAGAGCTTATCTCCATTGAAGACATCATCAGAGTAAGATGTATCTTGCTACCATCACTTTTCTTGTATCATAAGGGTGTTGGGTGGGTGACATGTTGGACACTGGTTGATGGGAAGCTTGCTCATTTATTTATGGATTTGGTGACTTACATTACTATACTTTACATTACATTACTATGTATGTTATAGAGATGAGCGAATCATTCAAAAAATTATTCGCCAAACTTTTCCTAAAATTCGTATATTCGACGAATAGAATTGTATTTGCGTACAAAATATACGTTATTATGTGCTATTAGCGAACATTCGCTCACTAATAACGAACGTTCATTTACAAAATGTACGCAACTTCTTAGAAGACGTACGCATGAGCGTACAAATAGCTTACGAATCTCAGCGTACTATTGTCTAAGCGATTACGTAACACGCAGGCACGTACGAAGAGAGGCCGCGGTGTGCACTCCTCAGAGGCAGAGCGAATATTCGAGACATATATATGGTAAAGTGCAAATAGGAATAGGAATAATATAAAAAATGTAAATATCACCTACCTAGTATGCTCACGGACACGTTTAAGTCTCTTTTCTTCTGACGCTTGTCATAGAACTGGAGCAGAGTCCCAAACTCAGTCGCAATTTGTAATCCACATAGGTAAAATTGTAATCCAAATGGGTAAAAAAAAAGCAGCAAACGTTCCTTAAAAAACCCTATTTCAAGGGGCTCCCCAAATAACCTGAAAAGGGGGGAAAAGGGATGAGGTGCACAAATGCGCAACTTAATTTCCTGAGTTGCCTCGTCATCCTCCCGCGCTGAAGGAAGGGGCGGAACTACCAGGGAGGAGTCTGCATCGCTGAATTGAATTCGTACGCAACAGCGTATAGAGTAACTACCAGGGAAAAGTCTGCATCGCTGAATTGAATTCGTACGCAACAGCGTATAGAGTAATTAAATTATATGTAGAATAGCGTACAATTTATAGGACACACTACGTAGCGAATGCGTACAAAAGCGAAGCGAATCACCTAATATTCGGTTTCGCTTCGCAGCTGAAAAATCCCAAGATTCGATAGGAATCTGAAAAAGCGGCGAATAGATTCGCTCATCTCTAGTATGTTATATTTTGTGTATATATATATATATATATATATATATATATATAGATATACAGTACAGACCAAAAGTTTGGACACACCTTCTCATTCAAAGAGTTTTCTGTATTTTCATGACTATGAAAATTGTAGATTCACACTGAAGGCATCAAAACTAGGAATTAACACATGTGGAATTACATACTTAACAAAAAAGTGTGAAACAGCTGAAAATATGTCTTATATTCTAGGTTTTTCAAACTAGCCACCGTTTGCTTTGATTACTGCTATGTACACTCTTGGCATTCTCTTGATGAGCTTCAAGAGGTAGCCACCTGAAATGGTATGCCAACAGTCTTGAAGGAGTTCCCAGAGATGCTTAGCACTTGTTGGCCCTTTTGCCTTCACTCTGCGGTCCAGCTCACCCCAAACCATCTCGATTGGGTTCAGGTCTGGTGACTGTGGAGGCCAGGTCATCTGGCGTAGCACCCCATCACTCTCCTTTTTGGTCAAATAGCCTTTACACAGCCTGGAGGTGTGTTTGGGGTCATTGTCCTGTTGATAAATAAATGATGGTCCAACTAAACACAAACCGGATGGAATAGCATGTGGCTGCAAGATGCTGTGGTAGCCATGCTGGTTCAGTATGCCTTCAATTTTTAATAAATCCCCTACAGTGTCACCAGAAAAGCACCCCCACACCATCACACCTCCTCCTCCATGCTTCACGGTGGGAACCAGGCATGTAGAGTCCATCCGTTCACCTTTTCTGCGTTGCACACGGTGGTTGGAACCAAAGATCTCAAATTTGAACTCATCAGACCAAAGCACAGATTTCCACTGGTCTAATGTCCATCCCTTGTGTTTTTTAGCCCAAACAAGTCTCTTCTGCTTGTTGCCTGTCCTTAGCAGTGGTTTTCTAGCAGCTATTTTACCATGAAGGCCTGCTGCACACAGGCTCCTCTTAACAGTTGTTGTAGAGATGTGTCTGCTGCTAGAATTCTGTGTGGCATTGACCTGGTCTCTAATCTAAGCTGCTGTTAACCTGCCATTTCTAAGGCTGGTGACTCGGATAAACTTATCCTCCGCAGCAGAGGTGACTCTTGGTCTTCCTTTCCTGGGGCGGTCCTCATGTGAGCCAGTTTCTTTGTAGCGCTTGATGGTTTTTGCGACTGCACTTTGGTACACTTTCAAAGTTTTCCCAATTTTTCGGACTGACTGACCTTCATTTCTTAAAGTAATGATGGCCACTCGTTTTTCTTTACTTAGCTGCTTTTTTTTTCTTGCCATAATACAAATTCTAACAGTCTATTCAGTAGGACTATCAGCTGTGTATCCACCTGACTTCTGCCCAACACAACTCATGGTCCCAACCCCATTTATAAGGCAAGAAATCCCACTTATTAAACCTGACAGGGCACACCTGTGAAATGAAAACCATTTCAGGTGACTACCTCTTGAAGCTCATCAAGAGAATGCAGAGAGTGTGCAAAGCAGTAATCAAAGCAAGAGGTGGCTACTTTGAAGAACCTAGAATACAAGACATATTTTCAGTTGTTTCACACTTTTTTGTTAAGTATATAATTCTACATGTGTTCCTAGTTTTGATGCCTTCAGTGTGAATCTACAATTTTCATAGTCATGAAAATACAGAAAACACTTTGAATGAGAAGGTGTGCCCAAACTTTTGTTATGTTATGTAAACAGTTGTTCAAATGACGTCTAACCAGTTTTTTATGGTAACCCCTCGCTTGGAACCTAGTAGCCATTTCCTTCAACCTACTATCTCTGATCACCGAATCTGTACAATTCTGGATACTCGAAGCAATTGACTGCGTGGAAGAGAGTCAATCAGTGGGCACTTTCGTATCTGAGTAAACTATTGCAATCAGTAGGTTTAGAAAAAAGATCCATACTCAGTGTGTTACCCACCCTCGACACTAATGTATCAAGGAATTGTACAGAAACATCCGAACTCACAAGGGTGAACTTGATATCTGGATCTATATCATTGAGATAGCTGTCGAAATGTTCCAAAGCCTCGACTGTACTATTCCAGACAAGGAACACTTCATTTATGTACCGCCACCATCCCAGCACATGGCTGAAATGATGGGATACATAGATGTGCTCCTCCTCTAGGTGGGCCATGTATATATTCGCATACGTAGAGGCCACATTGGACCCCATTGCAGTCCACGCAGTTGAGTGTAGAACATGTTCTTGAAGGCAAAATAATTCCTGCCTAGGACCAGATTCAATAACATAAGTATAAACACCATGTATTCACTGGGAACCTTATCCCTCTGTAAACATTTGGCCACAGCCCCCACACCTCTACCGTGATCGATAGAGGTGTAGAGGCTGGTAATGTCAAACGAGGCCAAAACAACAGAGTCAGGAACAATCAACTCCGAAATCTTGGATAAAAAGTCACTTGTGTCTCTAATGTACAATTTGGTCTCTACTGCATATTTGCGTAGCACTTTGTCCAAAAAAATGGCTGGATTAGAGAAGACCGATTTCCTCCCTGAAACAATCAGTCTGCCCGGGGTATCCACCAAACTCTTTGGATCTTTGAAAAAAAAAAACTATTTTATCCATGGAATTGCATTTCATTACATTGTGTGAGTATCACAGACATCACCGTGTTCCACGAGAAATGAGGTCCCAACTGAGACCCAATTTGTTTTCAACAGACCCAGATTTTACGGTTCGTTTTATTCAGATATTGAACAAGTATGCATTTGATGTCATTCTCTTGAACATTGAATTTTTACAGAAGGATTTGGATATAGCTAATCACAGAGTGGCGGCATTGGAGAACCATCTCAAAGACCTTCTTGAAGGCGTTGACTGGGACTCCTATATCAATACGTGTAACACCTATTTGGAGAAATTCAGAACTGAACAACAAAATACAAAAAGGCAGAAATGGACACGTGATGCGGAGGACTATGCAAAAGGAAACATATATAACTGACAGACTGACAATCCCAATAAGAAACGGGGGGGGGGGGGTAGATCAGTGAATACCAACGTGACTTCGACCTCAAGTGGGTGCCAAAGGGGTCAATATGAGATGAGAGGAATGTATAATGTGTTGTCTAACCTTCCTTATGATTTTCGATTCAGGAATGGAACCGGACTATCCAAAACCAGACGGGGTGGACGGAGGCTATCAAAATGGAGCAAAAAGAACACAGAGCAGACCACATCGGAACAGAGTACACAAGAAAAGAGCACTGTGGTAAATATTTCATCCATTAAACTGACTGCTGATCAGACTGGAGTGCTTGAAAAGGGACTCACATTTTGCCCTACCACGAATGTGGACTGGTATAGGTTAGAATTAGAGATGAGCGAGCATACTCGTCCGAGCTTGGTGCTCGTTCGAGTATTAGGGTACTCGTAAGTGCTCGCTGCTCGGACGAGTATCTCGCCATGCTCGAGGAAATGGCAACTTCCGCATCGTGCTTTTTTGGCGCCTAAAAACACAGCCAATCACAAGCCAGGAGACTCTACAGTACACCCAGCATCACGTGGGGCCCTTACATGTCGATAAGAAAAACTGGGGGTCAGTCAGCACATCCAAGTATGCAGGTGCATGTCACACAGGTGTGGCTGCAAAATAAAATGGTAAAACATAGAAGGTGCAACAGCACTCAGCGAACACAGACAGCAAATCGAGTACATATAATACCGCCATACTCACCATCTACACGATGCTTGCGCTACATTGTAAATGTGAGATTCTTGGCAGATAACTTTATATAAAAAAGCTATCTGTGCCCGTCTGCCATACCAAGGCGATCTCTTTAAGACGGGAACCTAAAAAGCCATAACGCTCAAGGAATGCAGGTTCCATATAATGCTGAGCCAACTCTGTTCCACCTCTCCTGGTACCAGTTAGGCCTCCAAATGCATATAAGGAGAGCAGGGCAAAGCTTTATACTAGCACTAATTAAAATCAATAGGTAAGGCAGACAGGTTAGTTAGGAGTGCACGACCGAAATGGTGGTGGAGTCAGCCACGCCTCCACCTAAACTGCAAAAAAACGGGGGTCAGTCAGCACTCCAAGTATGCAGGTGCACGTCACACAGGTGTGGCTGCAAAAAAATGGTAAAACATAGAAGGTGCAACAGCACTCAGCGAAACAGACAGCAATCGAGTACATATAATACCGCCATACTCACCATTACACGATGCTTGCGCACATTGTAAATGTGAGATTCTTTGGCAGATAACTTTATATAAAAGCTATCTGTGCCCGTCTGCATACCAAGGCGATCTCTTTAAGACGGGAACTAAAAAGCATAACGCTCAAGGATGCAGGTTCCATATAATGCTGAGCCAACTCTGTTCCACCTCTCCTGGTACCAGTTAGGCCTCAAATGCATATAAGGAGAGCAGGGCAAAGCTTT
>ONZH01000091.1:0-81016 GCA_900303285.1 Rhinella marina | reverse complement strand
TATTCCAGCAATCGATTCGTCCTCTCCTCTACCGGAATAAAAGAGGAGACGTTATCTTTATACCGGGGGTCCAGGAGTGCGAAGACCCAGTACAGTTTGTTCTCCACTATCCGGACAACACGTGTGTCCGGGAAAGCAGCCCAGCATGAAGTCAGCCATGTGTGCCAGACTCTGAATAGGCATGACCTCACTGCCCCCACCAGAAGGATCACTTGCCATTTCCTCCTCTTCCTCTTCCGCCTCCTCTCCGCCCCATCCGCGCTGAACCAATGGGACGCACACAGCCTGACTGCTACCCTCGCCGCCAGCATCCTCCTCCTCTTCCACAGCCACCTCCACGTTGTCCTCCTCCTCATCCTCCTCCTCCTGCAACTGCCACCGTGAAGCAGACAAAAGTGTGGTCTGACTGTGTAGCTCCGTTGCGGTCTCCTCCTACCCCCGTCTCCTCTGCGTGCAATGCGTTCTCCCTTATTGCGATGAGCGATTCTTTAAGGACGCCTAGGAGCGGATGGTTACGCTCACTATAGCGTCCTCGCTGCTGACCTTCTTGGTGGACTCCTCAAAGATACGCAGTACATCGCATATGTCTGCCATCCATGGCCACTCGTGGTTGGCAAACTGAGGAGCTGAGTTGGAGGCACGCGTGTGATTCATAATCTGGTACTCCATCAATGCTCTCTGCTGCTCACACACCCTGGCCAACATGGAATAGGTGGAATTCCAGCGAGTGGGCAGGTCGCACAACAGCCGATGTTCAGGCAAATGGAGGCGTTGCTGGAGTTTTTTTAAGCTAGCAGCAGCTACAGTTGACTTCCGAAAGTGAGCGCACAAGCGCCGCACTTTCACCAGTAGCTCTGCCAGGTTGGGGTAAGTCTTCAGAAATTTTTGGACTACCAGATTAAAAACGTGGGCCAGGCATGGTACGTGATTGAGTTCGGCAAGCTCCAGAGCCGTCACCAGGTTACGGCCGTTATCGCACACGACCATGCCTGGTCCTAGCTGCAGCGGCGACAGCCACATCTCCATCTGCTGCAATATGGCGTCCCTCACCTCTGGGGCGCTGTGCTTCCTGTCGCCCAAGCTGATGAGCTTTAGCACCGCCTGCTGACGTCTCCCCGCGCCAGTGCTGCAACGCTTCCAGCTAGCGGCTGAGGGCGATGTTAATGCAGAAGAGGAGGAGGAAGAGGAGGGGGGTTTATCAGAACCCCTGCTGACAATCTTGGGCGGGGGTGGTAGGTAGGCCGTCTCTCTTTGCAACCCCGTCCCCGCTTCCACAACATTCACCCAGTGTGCCGTCAAAGAGATGTATCGTCCCTGGCCGCAAGCGCTTGTCCACGAGTCGGTGGTCAAGTGGACCTTTGCGCTGACTGCGTACCTCAGGGCCCGCCTGATGTTACGCGACACGTGCTGGTGCAGGGCGGGGACGGCACTCCGGGAAAAGTAGTGGCGCTGGGGACGGAATAGCGAGGTGCGGCAGCCGCCATCAGGTCGCGGGAAGGCCTGCGTCTCCACAAGCCTAAACGCAACATCTCAGGGCCAGCAGTTTGGAGATGTGGCAGTTTAAGGCTTGGGCTTGGGGGTGACTCGAGGCGTACTTCCGCCTGCGTCGAACGCCTGCGAGATGGACAGTTGTTGGGACGAGGAGTGTGAGGGTGCAGGCGAAGAGGCGGGGGAAGGGGAGGGCTGAAGGAGAAGGCCCCCAAAGTAGCCGAGGCAGAGGCAGATGTGGAGGTGGTCCTGGCTGGAGGTCTGGACCGCAGTGGCAGCACACAACAAAGGGGAAGAGGCAGTGCAGCAGGACCGGGCGCAGTTTGTATTGCGTTTGCTCTCTCCCACTCAGCCGCAGTGCTTGACTTACAAGTGACGCCGCATGCCTGAGGTGGTCAGATTGCTCTTCTCAGAGCCCCCTACTCAGTTTTGAGTGGCAGAGTGTGCAAACCGCGCCTCAGTTTGTCATCCGCACAAACATTAAAAAATCTCCACACCACAGAAGTACGAGGCCTCGATGGGGGAGCTTCGCGCGACTGCCCGCTGCCGGGAACAGCTTCGGCCGTGCTGGCTGTGGCCTCACTACTTTGTCTGGACTGTCCTCTGCCTCTGGACATCCCTCTGCCTGTGGACATCCCTCTGCCTGTGGACATCCCTCTGCCTCTGGACATCCCTCTGCCTCTTGCTGCCTTTTTCGGTGCTGCGCAGACCACCACCTCTCCACTGCTTTCCCCGCTGGACATCACCCCTGGCCAAGTGGGGTCGGTCATTTCGTCATCCACCACCTCCTCTTCCTCACTCTGCTCCTCCTCCTGCCCACTGGACATTCCAACAGCCTCCCTTGATGGCAACTGCGTCTCATCATCATCATCGCTCATGATAACAGAGGGTTTGGGCATCACTACAAACAAATTCCTCTGCTAGCTCCTGGGATTCTTCCGGCACATCTGAAAAAGGACCCGAAAAGAGCTCCTGGGAGGGGTCAAGGGTGGGATGACTCTGTTGGCCAGGTGTGGAGGAAGGAGGGTCAGAGTGAGACTGTGTGGATGACTGGCTGGTGGACAACTGTGTGGAAGCGCTATCGGCTATCCATTGCACCACCTGTTCAACCTGCTCAGGCCTCAACAGCGGTGTAACCCGCCCCCTGCTTAACTGTCCCATAAAGGCAGGGATTCTGGATGAGCGGGATCCTGGCTGACCCTCACCAGCACGCATTGTATCCCCACTGGCTTCAACAAGGCCCCCAACAGCATTTCCGCGCCCCCGTCCTCGTCCACGTCCTATTCCGCTAGCCCCCCGCCGCATTTTTTTTTTTTTTACAATATTTTGCCTTCACAGCCGTGAAATTAGTTTGCAAGAGAACGCACAGTACAGTTGCCAATTGAAAGGCCTATATATTGTATATATTGTATATTTCAAGGTACACAGCCGTGTTCTAAGTGATCAGACGGTGTGTATGAACACCAGTTATGAGAAATTACTTTGCAAGAGAACGCACAGTACAGTTGCCAGTTATAAGGCCTATATATTGTATTATTCAAGGTACACAGCCGTGTACTAAGTGATCAGACGGTGTGTATGAACACCAGTTATGAGAAATTACTTTGCAAGAGAACGCACAGTACAGTTGCCAGTTATAAGGCCTATATATTGTATTTTTCAAGGTACACAGCCGTGTACTAAGTGATCAGACGGTGTGTATGAACAACAGTTATGAGAAATTACTTTGCAAGAGAACACACAGTACAGTTGCCAGTTATAAGGCCTATATATTGTATTTTTCAAGGTACACAGCCGTGTACTAAGTGATCAGACGGTGTGTATGAACACCAGTTATGAGAAATTACTTTGCAAGAGAACGCACAGTACAGTTGCCAGTTAAGGCCTATATATTGTATTTTTTCAAGGTACACAGCCGTGTACTAAGTGATCAGACGGTGTGTATGAACAACAGTTATGAGAAATTACTTTGCAAGAGAACGCACAGTACAGTTGCCAGTTATAAGGCCTATATATTGTATTATTCAAGGTACACAGCCGTGTACTAAGTGATCAGACGGTGTGTATGAACACCAGTTATGAGAAATTACTTTGCAAGAGAACGCACAGTACAGTTGCCAGTTAAGGCCTATATATTGTATTTTTCAAGGTACACAGCCGTGCACTAAGTGATCAGACGGTGTGTATGAACAACAGTTATGAGAAATTACTTTGCAAGAGAACACACAGTACAGTTGCCAGTTATAAGGCCTATATATTGTATTTTTCAAGGTACACAGCCGTGTACTAAGTGATCAGACGGTGTGTATGAACAACAGTTATGAGAAATTACTTTGCAAGAGAACGCACAGTACAGTTGCCAGTTATAAGGCCTATATATTGTATTTTTCAAGGTACACAGCCGTGTACTAAGTGATCAGACGGTGTGTATGAACAACAGTTATGAGAAATTACTTTGCAAGAGAACGCACAGTACAGTTGCCAGTTATAAGGCCTATATATTGTATTTTTCAAGGTACACAGCCGTGTACTAAGTGATCAGACGGTGTGTATGAACAACAGTTATGAGAAATTACTTTGCAAGAGAACGCACAGTACAGTTGCCAGTTATAAGGCCTATATATTGTATTTTTCAAGGTACACAGCCGTGTACTAAGTGATCAGACGGTGTGTATGAACACCAGTTATGAGAAATTACTTTGCAAGAGAACGCACAGTACAGTTGCCAGTTATAAGGCCTATATATTGTATTATTCAAGGTACACAGCCGTGTACTAAGTGATCAGACGGTGTGTATGAACACCAGTTATGAGAAATTACTTTGCAAGAGAACGCACAGTACAGTTGCCAGTTAAGGCCTATATATTGTATTTTTCAAGGTACACAGCCGTGTACTAAGTGATCAGACGGTGTGTATGAACAACAGTTATGAGAAATTACTTTGCAAGAGAACGCACAGTACAGTTGCCAGTTATAAGGCCTATATATTGTATTATTCAAGGTACACAGCCGTGTACTAAGTGATCAGACGGTGTGTATGAACAACAGTTATGAGAAATTACTTTGCAAGAGAACACACAGTACAGTTGCCAGTTATAAGGCCTATATATTGTATTTTTCAAGGTACACAGCCGTGTACTAAGTGATCAGACGGTGTGTATGAACAACAGTTATGAGAAATTACTTTGCAAGAGAACGCACAGTACAGTTGCCAGTTATAAGGCCTATATATTGTATTTTTCAAGGTACACAGCCGTGTACTAAGTGATCAGACGGTGTGTATGAACAACAGTTATGAGAAATTACTTTGCAAGAGAACGCACAGTACAGTTGCCAGTTATAAGGCCTATATATTGTATTTTTCAAGGTACACAGCCGTGTACTAAGTGATCAGACGGTGTGTATGAACACCAGTTATGAGAAATTACTTTGCAAGAGAACGCACAGTACAGTTGCCAGTTATAAGGCCTATATATTGTATTTTTCAAGGTACACTGCCGTGTACTAAGTGATCAGACGGTGTGTATGAACAACAGTTATGAGAAATTACTTTGCAAGAGAACGCACAGTACAGTTGCCATTTAAGGCCTATATATTGTATTTTTCAAGGTACACAGCCGTGTACTAAGTGATCAGACGGTGTGTATGAACACCAGTTATGAGAAATTACTTTGCAAGAGAACGCACAGTACAGTTGCCAGTTAAGGCCTATATATTGTATTTTCAAGGTACACAGCCGTGTACTAAGTGATCAGACGGTGTGTATGAACAACAGTTATGAGAAATTACTTTGCAAGAGAACGCACAGTACAGTTGCCAGTTATAAGGCCTATATATTGTATTTTTCAAGGTACACAGCCGTGTACTAAGTGATCAGACGGTGTGTATGAACACCAGTTATGAGAAATTACTTTGCAAGAGAACGCACAGTACAGTTGCCAGTTATAAGGCCTATATATTGTATTATTCAAGGTACACAGCCGTGTACTAAGTGATCAGACGGTGTGTATGAACACCAGTTATGAGAAATTACTTTGCAAGAGAACGCACAGTACAGTTGCCAGTTAAGGCCTATATATTGTATTTTTCAAGGTACTCAGCCGTGTACTAAGTGATCAGACGGTGTGTATGAACAACAGTTATGAGAAATTACTTTGCAAGAGAACGCACAGTACAGTTGCCAGTTATAAGGCCTATATATTGTATTTTTCAAGGTACACAGCCGTGTACTAAGTGATCAGACGGTGTGTATGAACAACAGTTATGAGAAATTACTTTGCAAGAGAACGCACAGTACAGTTGCCAGTTATAAGGCCTATATATTGTATTTTTCAAGGTACACAGCCGTGTACTAAGTGATCAGACGGTGTGTATGAACACCAGTTATGAGAAATTACTTTGCAAGAGAACGCACAGTACAGTTGCCAGTTATAAGGCCTATATATTGTATTTTTCAAGGTACACAGCAGTAGTGCCAAATATAGTTTGGTATGTAGCAGAGCACCTAATACACCACTAATGCCTCTCTCTGTCCCTACTCCAGCAGCTATCCCTGAATACAGCAGCCGTTCTCTGTAAAGTCTATATTGTAGTAAGCTATCACTGAAGTCCACTGTAGTAGCCCTGATAAGGGCTTTTAATCACGCTCCTGCCTGTCCAACAGCTAAAATCTGTCTCTCCCTTCTCCAGCCTCTGTCCCTGACTAAGTTCACGCAGCATATGCGTACGAGCAGGAAGAGCTGAGTTTTTAATATTCGAGGTCACATGGTTTTTCCAGCCAATGCATGTAGACGCCGTTTTCGCGCTGCCAGCGTGCTCAGCGTGCCTGTCATACCCCCCCTGCATGGTGATTGGTGGAAAAAGAGCACCAGGGAAGGTGGGAGGGGAAACGAATTCTAGGTGCGCCATCGCCGTTATACTCGAATTAAATCGAGTACGCCGAATATCTTAGTATTCGATCGAATACCAGCTCGATCGAACACTACTCGCTCATCTCTAGTAATGATTGATGATGAGTTAGTCTAAAACATAAGTTATATTTATGGTAGCCGGAATACCCCTTTAACAGTGTCATCCACAGCACTCTGCCCCTTTAAAGCAGACCTACAGCAGTGAACTGGCTGGTTGTTATGGAAACCTGGTGTGTGTGGAGACTAACTGCTTGTGAGCGTCTATTGGCTGATAAGGGTCATATGACCAGGCTTCTATTTGCTAATGCATTTTTGGTAATATCTCAGGAACGGTACGTCCTGGAGAGCTGAGACCCATTCTAAATCCTTCCCGGACACCTGATGTATCTGTGTGCCAAATTTCGTGATTGTAGCTGCGACGGTGCGGATTCCTTTAGCGGACATACATACACACACACATACACACATACATACACTCAGCTTTATATATTAGAAAGCTCATGGGTATGTATGTGTGTGTGTGTGTATGTATGTCTGATAAAAGAATCTACACCATCTCATTTACAATCATGATATTTGGCAGACAGGTACATCAGGTGTCCGGGAAGGTTTCAGACCAGGTCTCAGCTATCTAGGATGCTCCGTTCCTGAGATATTTCACAAAAAAAAAACGCAAATATGGCACATCACATGACCAACATTAGCGAATAGAAGCCTGCAGGTCTTTCTCTTCATATCCCAACTGCCATACACACGCGGTCACATGACCCTTATCAGCCATTAGAAGCTCGTAGGTCCTTAGTCTCCACATACACCCAGTTTTACAACAGGTTTCCATAACAACCCAGCCATTTTTCTGTAATGCTGTAGGTCAGCTTAAAAGGGGCAGGGCGCTGTGGATGACACTGTTAAGGGAGCGGAGTGCTATGGAGGTCAAACTAAATCACGTACCCACCCACTCTGTAGCTGACAGGGATTGAAAAAATGAAGGTAAAAATCAACTTCTGTCAGCTGCAGGGCTGAGAGGGAGGGTGACTTTCTCCCCGCAGCAACCGCTCAGACAGCGCAGTGCTGCTGTCTGAGAGTGAGCTGTTCAAAAGGACATTCCTGTGGCCATCCAGGCCCTGCACGAGACGGGACAGGGAGTCTGAAAGCCGGACTGTCAAGCTTAAAACCAGACCTCTGGCCACCCTAGGGGCAGGCTGCTGAGGTCACAGTTAAGGGGATGGTCCGCTATGGAGGTCAGTTTTAAGGGGAAAATTGCTGTAGAGGCGGGGTGTTGTGTAAATCACTGTTAAGGAGATGGGGCGCTGTGGAAGTCACTGTTAAAGGGGCAGGCGCTGTGGAGGTCTCTGTTAAGGTGGCAGGGAACGGTGGAGGTCACAATTAATGTGACGGTCTGCTATGGAGGTCAGTGTTAAGGGGCGGGGTGCTGTAGAGGTCACTGTTAAGGGGATGTGGTGTAGTGGAGGTCACATTTTAAGGAAACAAAGCTCTGTGGAGGTCTCTGATAAGGGGGAGGGTTATTGTAGAAATCATTGTTAAGGAGACGGGGAACTGTGGAGGTCAAAAATAAAGGGACGGCCGCTGTGGAGGTCACTGTTAAAGGGGAGGACGCTTTGGATGTTACTCTTAAGGAGGCAGGCCGCTGAGGAGGTCACTATTAAAGGGGTGGTTACTGTGACAGTCACTGTTAAGGGAGGAGGGGACTGTGGATATATATACAGTGCCTTGCGAAAGTATTCGGCCCCCTGGAACTTTTCAACCTTTTGCCACATTTCAGGCTTCAAACAATAAGATATAACATTTAAAATTTTTGGTGAAGAATCAAAAAGTGGGTCACAATTGTGAAGTGGAATTAAATTTATTGGATCATTTAAACTTTTTTTGTAATAATAAAACTAAAAAGTGGGGCGTGTAAAATTATTCGGTCCCCTTGCATTAATACTTTGTTGCGCCACCTTTTGCTGCGATTACAGCTGCAAGTCGCTTGGGGTATGTCTCTATCAGGTTTGCACATCTAGAGACTGAAATTCTTGCCCATTCTTCCTTACAAAACAGCTCGAGCTCTTTGAGGTTGGATGGAGAGCGTTTGTGAACAGCAGTTTTCAGCTCTTTCCACATATTCTCAATTGGATTCAGGTCGGGACTTTGACTTGGCCATTCTAAGACCTAGATACGTTAATTTTTTAACCATTCCATTGCAGATTTTGCTTTATGTTTGGGATCATTGTTTTGTTGGAAGATAAATCTCCGTCCTAGTCTCAGGTCTTTTGCAGACTCCAACAGGTTTTCATCCAGAATGGTCCTATATTTGGCTCCATCCATCTTCCCATCAATTTTAACCATCTTCCCTGTCCCTGCTGATAAATAGCAGGCCCAAACCATGATGCTGCCACCACCATGTTTGACAGTGAGGATGGTGTGTTAAGGGTGATGAGCTGTGTTGCTTTTACGCCAAACATATTGTTTTGCATTGTTTCCAAAAAGTCCGATTTTGGTTTCATCTGACCAGAGCACCTCCTTCCAGATGTTTGGTGTGTCTCCCAGGTGGCTTGTGGCAAACTGTAAACGAGACTTTTTATGGATGTCTTTGAGAAATGGCTTTCTTCTTACCACTCTTCCATAAAGGCCAGATTTGTGAAGTGTTCGACTGATTGTTGTCCTATGAACAGACTCTCCCACTTCAGCTGTAGATCTCTGCAGTTCATCCAGAGTGATCATGGGCCTCTTGGCTGCATCTCTGATCAGTCTTCTCCTTGTTTGAGATGAAAGTTTAGAGGGACGGCCAGGTCTTGGTAGATTTGCAGTGGTCTGATACTCCTTCCATTTCAATATGATCGCTTGCACAGTGCTCCTTGGGATGTTTAAAGCTTGGGAAATCTTTTGGTATCCAAATCCGGCTTTAAACTTCTCCACAACAGTATCACGGACCTGCCTGGTGTGTTCCTTGGTATTCATGATGCGCTCTGTGCTTTAAACAGAACCCTGAGACTATCACAGAGCAGGTGCATTTATACGGAGACTTGATTACACACAGGTGGATTCTATTTATCTTCATCAGTCATTTAGAACAACATTGGATCATTCAGAGATCCTCAATGAACTTCTGGAGTGAGTTTTCTGAACTGAAAGTAAATGGGCCGAAGAATTTTGCACGCCCAACTTTTCAGTTTTATTATTACAAAAAAAGTTTAAATGATCCAATAAATTTCGTTCCACTTCACAATTGTGACCCACTTGTTGTTGATTCTTCACCAAAAATTTAAAATGTTATATCTTTTTGTTTGAAGCCTGAAATGTGGCAAAAGGTTGAAAAGTTCCAGGGGGCCGAATACTTTCACAAGGCACTGTATTTCAGGAAAAAAGCTGTTCTGAACTGCTGTCACTCTGTTTACTACAAAATTGATGGTGCTGCTCATATATATATATATATATATATATATATATATATATATTTATATTGTGAGAAGGGTATGGTTTGGGAGAACCTATATGTGCCTTTGCGATGGTTAAACTGTGTGTGGTAAGCCTTGAGTGTGTCTCTGGGAACCGAGAGGTTAAGTCAGACACAGTATAAGCAGGGTTGATAGCCTGTTTTTTTCTATGTTATCCATAGCTAACATAGACAGATTAGTAAAATCTGTACTGGGCCCTATTTATACTTGAGTGAGTGAGGTTGAGTGGGACGCTCACTCCAACCAGGTCTTCGGTCCTGGGCTTCCATAGCCCACAGCCCTGCAGCTACCAAGTGTCTACCAGAGTGAACCCTCACAAAAGAAAAAAATATATATATATATTTTTTTTTTTTTTTTTCAAAAACGGAACAGCACCTCCTACAGGTGAGAGTCAGGTGCAAGCTATCATGGCTGATTTAATACAATACAAAAAAGTAGCAGCACTCTGTATGCACTAAGACAGATAAGGTGAATATATGAAAAGGTAAAAAAAGCATTACTGCTATATAGATTGATAAAGTGGAAGCTCTTAGCGCATATAAATGATCATGAATATGTCGAGCCCATCTACCGACCAACTATCTATCAGTCTATATAGCAGTAACCTTTTCATATATTCACCTTATCTGTCTTAGTGCATACAGAGTGCTGCTACTTTTTTTGTATTGTATCAAATCAGCCATGGTAGCTTGCACCTGACTCTCACCTGTAGGAGGTGCTGTTCCGTTTTTGAATAATTATGTGTATATATAGGGGAGTATGGCTTCCCCTGGGAACTTAGCACTCCTGTTCACATGTTGCAGCTTCTGATCTGGTAACTAGCTGGGTGCTCTTTTGATTCAGACTTGCAGGTTTTTGTAGGATGCGGGTCAGGGTTAGAGTAGGACCCTTCTGTTTGGAAGCCAACTTGTCAGTCGGTAGATGGGCTCGACATATTCATGATCATTTATATGCGCTAAGAGCTTCCACTTTATCTATTATATATATATATATATATATATATATATATATATATATATCATTCCACTTTATATATATATATATATATATATATATATATTTATATAGCAGTTATGCTTTTTTTACCTTTTCATATAGTCACCTTATCTGTCTTAGTGCATGCAGGGTGCTGCTATCTTTTTTTTGTATTGTACATATACAGTACAGACAAAAAATTCAGACACACCTTCTCATTCAAAGAGTTTTCTGTATTTTCATGACTATGAAATTGTAAATTCACAATGAAGGCATCAAAACTATGAATTAACACATGTGGAATTATATACTTAACAAAAAAGTGTGAAACAACTGAAAATATGTCTTATATTCTAGGTTCTTCAAAGTAGCCGCCTTTTGCTTTGATTACTGCTTTGCACACTCTTGGCATTCTCTTGATGAGCTTCAAGAGGTAGTCACCTGAAATGGTTTTCAGTTCACAAGTGTGCCCTGTCAGGTTTAATAAGTGGGATTTCTTGCCTTATAAATGGGGTTGGGACCATGAGTTGTGTTGGGCAGAAGTCAGGTGGATACACAGCTGATAGTCCTACTGAATAGACTGTTAGAATTTGTATTATGGCAAGAAAAAAGCAGCTAAGTAAAGAAAAACGAGTGGCCATCATTACTTTAAGAAATGAAGGTCAGTCAGTTTGAAAAATTGGGAAAATTTTGAAAGTGTCCCAAGTGCAGTCGCAAAAACCATCAAGCGCTACAAAGAAACTGGCTCACATGAGGACCGCCCCAGGAAAGGAAGACCAAGAGTCACCTTTGCTGCGGAGGATAAGTTCATCCGAGTCACCAGCCTCAGAAATCGCAGGTTAACAGCAGCTCAGATTATAGACCAGGTCAATGCACACAGAGTTCTAGAAGCAGACACATCTCTACAACAACTGTTAAGAGGAGACTGTGTGCAGCAGGCCTTCATGGTAAAATAGCTGCTAGGAAACCACTGCTAAGGACAGGCAACAAGCAGAAGAGACTTGTTTGGACTAAAGAACACAAGGAATGGACATTAGACCAGCGGAAATCTGTGCTTTGGTCTGATGAGTCCAAATTTGAGATCTTTGGTTTCATCCACCGACGCAGAAAAGGTGAACGGATGGACTCTAATATGCCTGGTTCCCACCGTGAAGCATGGAGGAGGAGGTGTGATGGTATGGGGGTGTTTTGCTGGTAACACTGTTGGGGATTTATTCAAAATTGAAGGCATACTGAACCAGCATGGCTACCACAGCATCTTGCAGCGGCATGCTATTCCATCCAGTTTGCGTTTAGTTGGACCATCATTTATTTATCAACAGGACAATGACCCCAAACACACCTCCAGGCTATGTAAGGGCTATTTGACCAAGAATGAAAGTGATGGGGTTCTACGCCAGATGACCTGGCCTCCACAGTCACCAGACCTGAACCCAATCGAGATGGTTTGGGGTGAGCTGGACCGCAGAGTGAAGGCAAAAGGGCTAACAAGTGCTAAGCATCTCTTGGAACTCCTTCAAGACTGTTGGAATACCATTTCAGGTGACTACCTCTTGAAGCTCATCAAGAAAATGCCAAGAGTGTGCAAAGCTGTAATCAAAGCAAAAGGTGGGTACTTTGAAGAACCTAGAATATAAGACATATTTTCAGTTGTTTCACACTTTTTTGTTAAGTATATAATTCCACATGTGTTAATTCATAGTTTTGATGCCTTCAGTGTGAATCTACAATTTTCATAGTCATGAAAATACAGAAAACTCTTTGAATGAGAAGGTGTGTCCAAACTTTTGGTCTGTACTGTATATATATATATATATATATATATATATATATATATTAGTTTGCAATAAAGAAATTACCTACATATACATTTGTGAACATAAGATACATAAGACAAATATAAGATACATTGTTAAATTGTTACTTTAGCTGAGGAAAGGGGAATATCAATCCTATTATTGATTTTTAACTCAAGCAGAGGCTAAATAATATCTGAGATTTCCAGGATAATATGTGTTACACAATATCTGAGAACAACCCCATCATCAAGTTACTCTCTCTATGCCAAACAAACTGAGTCTAGATCTATAAATTGTTACTATGTTTCTGCTTTTTGGCCTACTGTACTAGAAAACAGGTGGGTAGGTTTATCAACACTGGCATTTCCTTATGCCAGTATTGATCTACCTGCGCTGGAGTAAGATGCACCTAATTTGTTAAGAAGCAAATGCCCCTTAATAGATTAGTCATATGTTTTGCACGTCATGCGCCAGAAACTCAAATCCTCGCCAGATGAAAAATCAAATGAACAACCCATTAATATACTGGTTGGGAACTGTTTACCAGTGCCAAGAACAAAGCAATCTAGAAGGTGAGTATGCACAATAAAACATAACCTTTAATTAATCCCTTATTAATTAGTCAATAGGCAAGTTTGCCACAAAAAAATAAATATGGTTTGCCTCAAAAAAGTGAGTCCTCTTAATTCATAACAGAGGATCTCACCACATCCAGTGGTCACTACACAGTGCTCTATTTAAGTCTTGTGATAACAATGGTATGCATGACGGCATTCAACCAGGCACCTCTGAAGTTGCGGTCGGATGTCCCATGACGGTTCCAGGGTCCTTCAAGTGACTAGGGAGTGGATCAGATGAGTTTTAAACCAGCATGTCCTAAAAACCCATATCAAGTGGACACTCTGTCCCTGATACCTATACTTGGAGTGATAAGGACGACCCCTTCAATGTTTAGACCGTATTCTCAATGTCCCAATATGCAATGTTTCACCAAATAGATCATCAGTGGACAAAACAACAGTGCAAGGCCTCATGCACACGAACGTATTTTTTTTCCGAATCCGTTTCGCATATTTTGCAGTTCTGATGTGGACCCATTCATTTCTATGGAGCCGTTGAAATTGTGGATAGTCAACCGTGTGTTTTCCGCGTCTGTTGTCCGTGGTTCCATTCCTAAAAAAAGTAAAGCATGTCCTATTCTTGTCCGCAATAAACGGTCTGCGGCTCCATTCAAGTCAATGGGTCCGCAAAAAATGCGGATGCCAAACAGAAGCCATCCATATGTCATCCGTATGTCGGCATTTTGTGTGCATCTGTTGCCAGGAAACCTATGTCAAAAGACCTCTGACCTTTTAGCAAAAAGTAGTTCAGTAGAAAGTGAGTCGTGCAGTTTGCAGGATAGTGCTTTCGGCCCTTTTGAAAGAATGCCCAGTTGGGACGTAGAGAAACTGATAACCCTTATCCTGGAACGGCCAGAGCTGTGGGACACTAGGACAAATGTGTACCATGACCGAAACAAAAAAGATGGGTCCTGGGAAGAAGTGGCTCGATCCATGAGGCCTTCAGAATGGGACAGAGCAGACAGCAAAGGTCAAGCAGATTTAGGTTAGTGCAAGCTATTTCATCTTGTGTCCTGCCCCTGTGTTGTCCATAATTATTTTGCTAGTAGTCGCATAAGGTCAGATTCATGTCCCTTTCGGGGGCAGACTTAACTCTGGTGTATGGTGCATGTTTGTCATTCATTTTGTGTGAAAATTAGCGAAGACCACCATGTTTAATGCATGTCCCGACCTATGCTCCAGCACACAGTAGTGTGGTGTGTGGCCTTTACAGTTTTTGACATATTTGGACCCCTTATAATTGATCTTGCGACATCTGTCTCCTTCCCATATTTTTTTATCTTAAAAGACCTATGCTAAATATTCTCCTATTTTATCCAATTCTCTCACATTAAGATCCACTGCTCAACATCATGTCTGACATTGGCCTGGTGTGTATTTTCAGGAGCATTTGATGCTCATGTACGTTTTCAAACGCTGCAGATACCCACACCTGCCCCGCCATGTTGGACGCAACATTTTTTGGATGATGTTAAGTTTGACCTGGTGAGGTGACAGTGTAAGCGGCGATCAGAGTATTCCCTGCAAGACGATGTTGAAGCGCATTACCTGTGTATTCAGAACTAACTCAGACTGGGCCATGCCTCTGCCGTTTAGTTCTTGTGGCTGGGCCATGGATATCTGTGACTGATCTGTAGGCTGCGGGCTGTTAGTGAGTGATGCCCTACTGTGTACTGTACCATGTGCTGTGCATTCTCCCCTTTTAGCATGGTATAAAAGCTATTTCTTTTTTACTGTCATCTTTTTTTTTTTTTCTATTTTTAAATTTTGATATAAATTATATTTTTGTTTTGTGAATGTTTAATGTTTCCACAGTCCAAAAAAACAAAACACGCTGGAACAGCTGCAGGGATCAGTACCGTCGGGAACTCACCGAGGTGGGGCGCAGTGGTGATAGTGCACCCAGAAAAAGGCCGTACCTCTACACCCAGCAGTTACGGTTAGACCAGTGATGGATATGAGACCGTTTTTTGTGCAAAGAAAATCATGTTTTTAAATGGATGTCAGTGGTCAATATGAGAATATTGCAGACCTTTCTTCCGGGTTTGGTATGCACTATATGATGGCGGTGGTCTATACATCAGATTATCTTGTTTACAGAGAATGCACAGTTTGGACCTTTTATGGCCACAATTTCATATTCCTGAGTAACTATTTTTGTAACTCCAGAACATGTTTATGCACAGAATCTGAAGCACATATTAAGTGTCCTTTTTGTAATTTTGGACTTTATTTTATAGTTGACGTGGACACGCGCTTGATGAGGGTAAACTTTACTTTATAAAGCATGCTCTTTTTAACAGTTGTATGTGTTGTGTTTTCTTTTTTCGGCTTTTTTCAATGTTTGGCTTCCAACCCACCTGTGCCAAAATCACCCAAATCAATGTTTGAAAAGTATGCCAAGCAATGTGAATCTCCCTCTCCCTTTATATTGACAGACAGAATTTCAGCACTTGGTTAGCTCCTGAATGTGTCTACATGTTTTCTAGTCGGACAGCTCTAAACACCCAGCAACCTACTAAATGTTCTGTTACTATTTCAACACTGTAAAAAAAAAAAGCAACAGTCCGACAATTGTTTGATTATATAATGTGACCCTTGTTGGATCTGTGCAGGCTCACCTTATTGTGAACATGCACCACTATGTTTGCCATAATTGCATTGTATTTTTAATGTCATTTTTGGCTACTGTACTATATATTTACATGTGATTTGCCCTACAGTACTGTGGACAGTCTGGAGGGATCGCAGCTTTCTGATGTTGGAGGTGCGGAGACTCCAGCCGTCTTCTCCCCAGCATCCACTCCTACACAGATCCTGGCTGAAGATCCACAACCTCAGCAAAGGGAAACTTCCAGGCCTGCAGGAGGGAGCCCAGAACCACAACGCAGGACACAGATGAGACGAAGGAGGGGTGTCCCTCAGTCGTCTTCTGGCCTAGGTACTCGTGAACTGATAGATGAAGTCATAGAATACCTAGCCCGGAAGAGGACTGAGGGGCAGGAGGAAATTATGATGAGAGGGTTGGCTCCATTATTGCGGCGGGTCTCTCCAGAGAAGCAGAGTACCTGCATATCCTCCATCGCCCTTGTGCTAAAGATGTATGCCTCCCCATACCAAGGGCACATATATTCTCTAATTGACCGAGTCCGCCGCCAGGTGATATTATCACAAACGTCAATACCCACCAGTTACCCACCTCGGCAGCCACTAGCCCAAGGGCCATCTATCCAGGCCCAACGTTTTCCAAGTGCCCAAGACCCAAACCCCCCCTTTAGCCAGGAGAATTATCCGTCCACGTATCCATCTGTGGCCCCTGATCCAGGATCTGTTCGGCCTGGACCATCATATGGGTCCTTTACAAGGGATCTTTTTGATTTGTAATGTAATATTGTTATTTTATTTTATGTATAGTGTGACATTTGAGACATGGCTTGTCTGTATTTTTTTTGTTTGGGGGGTTAAGGTAAAATTAAAAACACATATTTCAAAATTGCTTGGCTTCTGTTTTTGCTTGGCTTTTTGTTTGTCATCAGCTCAACACATTTCTACATAACATAGACACACACAATCCTTAAAGTAATATCATTTTAATAATGAACATACTTTGAAAAGTAGTAATCTTTCAATGAGGTATTAGAAGGTTTTTAGGACCATATTGCAAATAGATTAATGATGGTTTAAAAAGTACTCTTTGCAAAGCATCTTTAGGAATTATCTTTGATTTGTTTTATGGCCAAAAACCTCAGCCCGCAAGCCCACGTCAAGGGTCCTCATTCTCTTGCGAGTCCCTACAATTAACTACAACATAAATTCCAGAACCTATCTGTTTTTAAAAATAAAAAAACTACCAGTTCTCCAAACTCTTCCATGTAAGCCCCCCCCCCCATCCCTTTCATGACATGTCCACCGTGCCCTGTGGGGGGGATTTAACAACTCCTCTTGGAGTTCAGGAGGTCTCCACTTTTTTGAGAGCGTTCCAGGAGAGTTGACAAGTTCATACCATAGATATAATAACTTCTACATACATACTGTACATACCTACTCGCAAACACTCCCTACTTGAACAACTTAATTATAGGCCTATATGTACATCATATGCATGGAAAGCACATTCACTATGCACTGAGAGAGAAGGAAAGATGTACAGTGTGCATAGTACTTTTCTTACATCCCCTAAATAGAGGTTTTCCTCTTAGGCTGGGTTCACAAGAGTATATAAATTCCGTTTTAGGAGCAGAACAACAAAAATAACAGAAGCACAAAACTATTACTAAATTAGCTGAATAGGACATGTTCTATTTTTCTTTGCGGGGCCCTGGAACAGACATACGGATGCGAACAGCACACGGTGTGCTATCCGCATCTTTTGTGGTCACATTGAAGTGAATGGGTCCGCATTCGATCCGCAAAAAATGCAGATTGGATGCGGACAGCAACCACGGTCATGTGCATGAGCCCTTAGGATCAGTATTAGTGTCAGTATTAGAGTTAGGGGTTAGTTTTTGGGTTAGTATTAGAGTTAATATTAGTATTAGAGTCAGTACTACTGTAGATTTAGGGGTTTGCATTATGGTTAGAGTTAGTATTAGGGTTAGGGTTAGTGTTAGGGTCAGTATTAGGGTCAGGTTTAGGACAAGTGTTATTATTATGGTCAGGATTAGGGTTAGTATTGGGTCTGGATTGGTGTTAGTATTAGGGTTAGGATTAGTATTAGGGTCAATATTAGGGTTAGGGGCCAATATTAGGGTTAGGGCATATGGAGAGAAAAGGGGAGGACAGTCTCTACTCACCTGTCCCGACGAGGTCCCACGATGCAGCAAGTCTAGCGGGTCTGTTCTTGTGGAAAGTCACAGGTGGCCTTGTGCTGCCTACGTCACAGAAAAGCACCTGAAATGGTGGAGCAGGGAACCAATAGTTCCTTTGTCCCCCTGTCACTGACAAATGCTCAACTCTATCTGCATCCAGTGGATGCAGATACAATTGAGTGCAGGGGCCCCATTAACCAGGTGAATTTATGGATGAGGTAAGTGTGATTTTTTTTATTTATTACCACAAAGCACGAGGAAACTCGGCTTCGTGAGGAATCGAATTTTCCCTGAAATTCGGATCAAATTCCACTTTGTGGAGTTCGATTCGTTCAACACAAATCACCTCCACTGTGAATTTACTGTATGCCTTCAGTATCCACCATTACCTCCACTCTGTATATACTGTAGACTCTCACTGTCCAACATCACTTCCACTCTGTATATATTGTATACCTTCAGTATCCATCATCAGCTGCTTTCTTGACCATCATGTAAACTACTCAATTGCTTGGGCCCCTTGTCAGGTGAGTCAGACAGCGCTATATCTTTACTGGCTGCAGGGCATGAGAGCCAACAGCTCATGCCTCTGCCTTTCACTCTAAAAGGCAGTACAATGGCGCAGGTGGTCATGATCAACGTGGCCTCATGCACCGCCTGGGCTGGGACACTGGAAAAGCATCGTAGATGACAACAGAAGTGAAATAAGTAGTACTTTTTTTGTTGTTTCCCAGCAGCATAGAGGGGGAGGAAATAAAGGGGGCACTGCTGTAGACATTACAGTTTTACTGGAGGCAGAAAAAAGGGGAAGGCATTATAGATAAAGGTGACACTACTGGGGAACATTATAAAAATACAAGGGCCACTACTGTGGGCATTATAAAATACAGGTGACACTACTACAGAACATTATAAAAATACAAGGGGCACTACTGGAGGACATTATAAAAATACAGGGGGCATTATAAAAATAAAGGGGGCACTACAGGAGGGTGTTATAAAAATGCAGGGTGCACTAATGGAGGAATTATAAAAATATAGGTTGCACTGCTAGAGGACAATATAAAAATATAGAAGGCACTGCTAGAGGACAGTATAAAAAAAACAGGGGGCACTACTGGGTGGCATAAAAAAGGGGGCACCACTGGGGGGCATTATAAATAAAGAGGGTACTGCTGGAGGACACAATACAAAGGACAATACTGGGGGAAGTACAAAGGAGAGGAGTATTATAAATAAAGGAGCACTGCTGGTGGACATTATAATAATACAGGGGGCACAAGTGGGACATTAAACACGCTGAGGCACTACAGGAGGGCAATTATAAATACTATAGGACATTGAACATAGGAGGGGATATACTGAGGGGCACAAGAGGGGTGCATTATATTTACAATATTACTACAGGGGTACTGTGGGACATTATTATTGGGCACAATATGGAGGCCATTGCTATTAACGGGGCATTCTTGGAAAGCATTAACAATATTGGTGGAATCTTTAGGAGCACTTTGGGGTCTATCTGTATGGCACTGTTATTTTTTAACTACAGTATTTGGGGGCACTGGGGAGCACAGCAGGCATAGTATTGGCAGAAACAGCAGGATCACACTGTTGGTGAACAAGGAGGTGGAGGATGATGGAAAAGTGAGGCATCTAACATGTTTGTATGGTAAACTCAGAGACGAATTTCAGCTGGAATACTTCATCATAGCGGTTTGGTCCGAATGGAGAAGATGAGGAAAGAGGACATCTACATCAGAGACATTACTGGATGTAAGAGGTATGTGGTACTGTATGTAATGTCCAATTCAAATATGCCTTTAGTAGTAGGGCTGGGGGTATGAGTTAGAATGAGAATTTGGCACAGGCCACAATTATGGGGGCATCGTTTCGGTAGAAAAGGTAGAATTGGACCAGGCCACAACGTTCAACTGTATCTGCACTGAGGCAGTTGTGGACATAAAGGGAACTGCTGCTGGAATAGCGATTCCTGGCTGGCTGTCCTTCTTAGGGCCCCTAAACATAACTTTGCTTGGGGTCCCAGGAATACCAAGACCACCCCTGTGTACACTCTACCTTCAGTGTCCACCATCCCCATCACTCTGTATTTACTGTATACTCCCACTGCCTGCATCACCTCCGCTCTCTATATACTGTATACCATCACGGTATATATTATAAATACTTTTTTTTTTTTGCTTGCAACTAGCAAGCTCAGGGAAGGGCATGTTTTTATTTTTTTCTGCTGCCTTCCAAGAGCCATAGTTTTTTTTTAGTTTTCTGTTCACATGGCCTTATGATGGCTTGTTTTGTGGAACAAGTTGTATTTTTTTACCATAGATTGTATTTCAAAACAGGAAAAAGAAATGTGGCGTGAAATTGGAAATAATGGCAATTCTGTCAAAGTTTTTAGGATTTTGCTTTTATGGTGTTCACTAAGCACTAAAAAGCATATGACAAGCTTAGGCCGCTTTCACACAGTCAGTGTTTGGTCAGTGTTTGATATGAGATTTCCATAAGTGACTGTGAGCCAAAACCAGGAGTGGAGGCTACACAAAGATAAGGTATAATCCAGGCTGGACTGCCCATCTCACAATTTTAGCAAATGCCAGATGGGTCAGTACCAGAGTGGGCCATCTACTCCAGGGGCATTGCTAGGCCGAAATATCTTGGGCCCAGGATATTTTTCCCGGGGCCCCAAAAGTAGTGGCCACTGCAGATACAACTGTATCTCTGTCCTGAGAACACTGATACAGTTAAATAGCGCTGCCAGAAGCATATGAGGGAGCTCAGGAAGTCGAAATGATGTCTTCCTGCCAGGACTCAGGTAATGCAATGACGTCATAGCAACCACCTGCATAGGACTGTCAAAAACTCAGGCACAGGCCAGAAGAGGCCTGCGGCCTACTTCGCAAATTGAAGCAAGGAGTTAAACAGGTGAGTATTTTTTTTCATCAATATAACTACTTTGGACACTACAGGGGGACATTATAACTACTGGGGGCACTATAGGGGGGCAGGTACTTTATACTTAACTATAGGACTTTAAAATAAGATCTGGATGCAGAAGCAAAATGCGAAAGAAACAGCACAAAAAAGCAACAAAAATAGTAAGGGGGTAATTTATTAAGAGTGGCATTTTAGACACCGCTCTTAATAAACCCGTATACCTGGCAGATCCACTGCCACTTCTAAATGTAAGACAACTTCCGAGCTGTCTTACATTCAGACCTTTTTCTATCACTGAAACAGGTATAGAAAGTGGTAAATGATACGGGCTTGCCAGCCCATCCCCTTGCCGGTCCACGCCACACCCACTGTTTTAGACTTGGTTTGAGTGTGGAGAAGTCACAGATTGCAACGCAACTAAGTGATATAAGCGTATGATATAACTAATATAGGTGTATTTCAGCTTCATAAATGGCCCCCTAAAAGTGGTAAAGACACCAAAACAAAAGACTATGAGGGAGAGTTATCAAAATTGGTCTAAAGAAAAACTAGCTTAGTTGCCCATAGCAACCAATCAGATTTCACCTTTCATTTTTCAAAGCTCCTTTGGAAAATGAAACACAGTTTTGATAAATCTCCCCCAATGTTTAAAGCCAGCCTACAGCAAAATGATTCGTATTCATAGTTTAAAGAAGGCTTTAGCTATCTCAATGTAATTATTTGCTTATACTTGGGCAAGATGATTAAATTCATCTGGCAGCAGATGACAAAGGGAGTAATGGCTTATGTAAAATTCCTTGAAATAAATTTTTATGGATTGTAAAAAACGAACTTCCTGACATAATTTATCTATTCAGAAGCAGACCAGTGGAAAATGTTTTGACTGACAAGATCTGCTATTTAAGTTTGTCTACGGTTTTAAAAGGCTTGTCTTAATCAGCTGACGATCAGCCTACACCCTGGCAGCTAATTTTGTCAGGAGATGCTGAAGCCAGCTAAGTATTTCTCCTGAGGCAGCCACTGCAGATGAAATGTGGTATTGTGGAAGCCATTAAGAATGAGTGGGAGACTCCCTCTATGATATTGATATGCCTTACCAAATAGAAAGGGATTGCCTTCATAGCAAAATCCCTGTGGGAGATCAAGGGTGAAAAATGCAGTGAAGTGTCTCCAACTAAGCAAGGGTCTGATGAGTGTGCCAAGGCTGCTCAGCAATGTGATGGCCATGCTAGAGCCACTGAACGAGTTTACTGAAAACTAAGACAAAAAGGAGACAAATATTTAGTGATCATAACGCACTCAAATAACTAGAGATGAGCGAATTTATTCGCCACTTCGTAGATTCATATAAAATCCTCAATTTTTCCTACTCTTAAGCAAATCTGGATTTTTTCAGATTTGCTTCGTATTAATCGTGATTGTTCTTTAAATTGTGAACTTTAACGCTACATACGCTACATATGCAACATATGCATTCTTCTTGCCCCCGCCCCCCCTGAAGCGGGAAAATGACGATACGCCCCCTAAAGAGAAAGTGAAGATATGCCCCCCTCAGAAGCGGGAAAAAACAGCCCCGCCCACCGGGAACTAACTATTTGCACGTATAGGCAGTGAGGGAGTGAAGGCTCCTCCCTCATTACTCCGCCCTCCTCTCCAGTTAAAGCCAGAGGTGAACAAGATCCAGAGTCAGACCACAGCAAACAGCATGGTGAAAAATCTGCGACCCAAGTGGGGAGAGATGGTCTTTGGGGACAAGTACCCCGAACCACCGCCCGCTCCAGAGATCAGAGCGGCACAACTGTGCAAGAGAGTCTCACCGGCCCCTGACTCCATATTCGCCTTGTCACATGGTGCGGCTGCTGCGGCGGAGGCGGCTGGAGCATCCACTTTGCCTATTTTCCTTTCTCCCCCCTTCTCAGGTTATTTGGGAGCCCACTTTGCAAAGAGGATTCTCTATTTGCTGCTATTTTATATTATCCATGTGGATTACACATTACCTGTTTGGATTACAAAATTACCTCACGTGGATTACAATTGAATTTTGAACTGTGTTTCAGTGTTTTATCATGCCAAGCAGCCACGAGGAGATACTTAAACGTATATCTGAGCCTATTATGCTTGCAAATGTGAAATTGCACTAAAATGTTTGCATAATTGTCTTTGCTGTATTTTAGCAATCATTTTTTTACAGGTTCAGCAACGGTCAAGCACTTTAGCCCATTGTGTGTATTCTTTTTCAGGTACTGCAGTGTGTCCTATTATGCACTTATTGTACTGTGTTTTTTAGTAAATTATGCACTGCGCCGGATAGCTAGCACCTTACTTTTCTATCTCATATGGACTGCCTCCAAAGACTGTACGTTGCGGCCTAGCCTCGTGCGTATGATGCAATCGCGAGTCAATAGTATGCTAAGGATTTGTACGCACTTTGTACACTAATGCTTACGTAATGTATACTTTTAACAAAACTGACTGTATGTTCGTAATTTGTGTAGGAATGTTCGCAAAACAATGATTATTTTTTAACGCAAATTCGACTGAATAAATTTGTATTAAGAAGGAATCTTGTCAGAAATTCGTTGATTATTCGCTGAAGCGAATTTGGGATGATTCGCTCATCTCTACAAATAACTATTTCTTATCTACAAAAACACAAATAATTAGTCCTTGGATTGGGGCAGGGGTTAAAACACTTGTTGATCTTTAAGAAAAGGTACATTTAAGGTGCATGTACACTGCACAATGGGCGAGCTGCTGTCTAGAAATAGTGCAGCTGTATGAGGAAGAGCGATCACAATAACGATTCCTTGTCCTCTACTGTGGAGGAGATCGATGCAGATCGCTGCTTCCCAACCATTCAGTGAGACTACTGTATTTACATGCAGCGATCTCCTCCACAATAGAGGACAAGGAATCGTTATTGTGATTGCTCCTCCTCATACAGCTGCACTGTTTAAACAGCACAATCTGCTCCCCAGAAACACTAATTGATTAATTGATGTGTCTGCATGAAGGACAGGATCACCCAATGAACGATTGTTTCACAGGAACGTTCATCCTGATAATCCTGATAATCTGCCTGACAATTAGTATCGAAAAGAGGCCCTAGTAAACCTGTCCGGGCTCCAGCAGTACGATCCTCAGCCTTGGCAGGGCCATGTCTGGAGACATGCACTGCTGAGCCTGGTGACGAGACCATATCCTTAGTAACAGGATGCAATACTTTTTTTTCTTCCTGCAGCGGGGGTATGCTGGAGGAGATTAGCAGTGGGCTGATTAGCTCTGCTGCTCTATGACTGTGTACTAGTGTTTTTGACTAATAGACCAGCGAGTTATGGGCCTATCAGGTTCTGATCCAGGGACTCCGCTGTCTATTTAAATCCTTTCCTGGCCATACACCATTGCCAGTAATAGTCTTATTTGGCTCACTAGCTAGGTTCCCTGTTCCCTGTTTATGTGGAGCTTCCTTTAACACTGATTTTCCACGCGCATCGGCTAATATTCCAAGAGGCTCTCAGAATGGGTTGATAGCTCATTACAGCCATTATTTCACAGGGCACTCATTCTTTTTACAGGGCACTTGTTTGGTGCTGCAGTCTTTCTAGGATTTTTCCTGGTATAGTGACTCAGTGTGGGTAACTGCAGATGTGTTTTTTTTTATACTACAACAACAACTCAGAATTTAGCAATTGATTCACATAAAATTGCATTCCTTGATTTATCCCTACGTGGAGAGGTAAACCTGGCTCGTATTCTCGTATTCAGACTACTACATATAGGAAGGACGCATCTGGTAACACTACCCTTCTTGCAACCTCATGCCATCCACCACATTATACACAATATCCCCATAGGTGAGATGTCAGAAGTTTTTGAGGGAAGCAGAAGTTGTCGGTCAGCGGCTAAATGCACACAGATATGACAATCATATAGTAGAAAACGCAAATAGCTTTGAAAACATCTGCTATTCCCTAAAAAGAAAAAAAAATGATTGCACAAAAAATGTAATACCAGGCAAAAAACATGTACAAAACTGGTATTTGTATTACGAGAAAACAGCCATTTTTATCACATAAAGCCATACACTCATTTAATTTGCTTTTTTAAATGCATTACCTCAGATAATAGTCCAAGATTGTGTTGACATTTCCTTCAAGAGGCGGCAGAACTGGCCATGATCTACAATATAATCCAGCTATACAAGCAGGACAAATCAAAACCAACCTGAATCCACAACAGACACATTATGTTAGCATTATGCTAGCAGCAATGAAAAACAGTAGAACCATAGGTCCCTGGATAGACTGGCAAGAATCTGGAATCAAATGCACAGAGCTTGTGCTATACTCAGCTAAAGTTAATAGAGACTCAGAAGATTTAATGGAAGGCTACCAAGTCAAAAACTCCTCCCCAAATTAACCAGGCTTAGTAAAACAGGATCAAGTGTAAGGTACTTGCATAGCAAATAAATCAATGTTAGTCAACGGGCATGGATGAAACAGCACAGAATTATCTGTTCCTTGTAACAGGATTGAGGGTGGATTTTAATAATAGTTCTAATCTTAGTAATAAATATGCTCAAGAATGCTTACTGAATTCCTGGTACGTAGGTGGGAGGACTATTTTTTGGAGCATTAAAAAAGGGGAACTTTAAGCGCATTAACTTGTCTCATTTAGGCCTCATGCACATGGCTCTTGATTGGCCTTGCCCATATTGGGGCCCACAAACAGCGGGTCTGCAATACACGGACACAGACCATGTGCACCCTGCATCACGGATGCGGAACATGTTCTATTTTTTGCTGTGCAGACGGATTACGGACCCATTCAAGTTGAATGGGTGTGCATCCGTCTGCGGAATCCGCACAGATATTGCCCATGCATTGGGGACCGCAATTTGCACAGAACAGCCAACCAACGGCCATGTGCATGAGCCCTTACTTGGGGATGAAAATCATTACAAAACCCATGGCAAGAGTGGCACTTTCTGAATGGAAAATAATAATCTCACTGCCTTTTTCTTGTCTTATACAACTCGTTTATTCAGGAATCAGATATTTCATCCTGCCAGTATGATGCACAGTGATAATATGAATAATGCCTAGAATTAGATACGAAACATAAATCATTTAGTTCACTTTACATTATATGATTACCTTTGAAAATAAATACTATTTCATACAATTGCTGTGCAATGGACAGTATCTCTATTAATCTTAGTAGCCCAGAGCTTTCTCACACGTGGTTTGGTACAAGACAGATAACGCTCTAAGATGTAAATAAATTATTTCATTTCTAAACCTTTGGATGAGGTTATTGATTAATAGTCGATATCAAAGAAAGCAGTGACGGGGAGTGGGGGGTGGGGGACACCTAATAATGTCATATATTCGTCCTATGTAAATAACTAAGAATTCTGAAGAAAGTTTTACAGTAAAAATGTGTAAGGTAGTGGAGCAAAACTGCCTGCAACTGTGACCCACACCTGCTTACCAACCATATGTCTGAACTGAACTCTATTTACTCTTAGTACCCAATAAGATTAACTGGCCCATGCCATGCAGATTATTATGTTTGCTGTTTTCTCCACTTTTTTATCATTATCTTCCTTTGCAGGTGCTGTCCCTTTATCAGTTCATGGCTGGTTATGTGAGATCTGTGCTTTCATAGCCAGGCACCGGTTTCTGGTTATGGGTGCGGACACTTGAGCATGGTGAGTTGTGTGTACTGCAGTCTATTAGCTGCAGCAACAAACTAGACTGCTTCATAAGTGTGGAATAGGGTTTAGTCATCAAGCCAAGCTACAGATCCTGATCCTGAGGTCCTGCTAAAGAGTGAACCACTGTCCTGTCCATCTTGATCAGCACCAGGGAATGCTCTGGTTGAAGAGAGACATTAAAGTGGTTATCCCATGAAGAGCATTATTATGCAGCAAAGAGCATTTCAAATTAAGTATTATGGCATACATGCAATTAAAAAAAAAATCTTTTTATGTACGTAACAGTTATCATCCCCTGTCTATTCTTCTGGTCCATCTTCTGCTACATTAAGAGGTAGCCTACCATGGTGAGTAGTTTTCCTGATTCCTTCCCTTCAGTGCTGGTGTAGTGCTCTTATAGTGACCCAGGTAAAGCAGTCTTGACATTTTTCATTCATTCATCCCTACTATTAAATTCCTTCATTAGCTGAAGGTGGAGCAACACAAGTAGGCATGGCCAACAATACCATAGTGCAAATATGAAAGTGCAGCACAATATACTGCCCCAAAAGATGTCCGTCTGTGGTGGCCATCAATAGCTACCATCTTCTGCCCTCCTCCTCCAGTTGCCTTTGATTAAGATATGAAGCAGGGGGCTTAGGAGGTAAGATGTGGGCCACAGCAGTTGAATTCAGAAGGACATGTGTGGTCACTCGCCAGATTCATGAGTTCTTGATTTTCACAGCATTAATTGCTGTTGAGAGCTCATTATGTACCCGACCAGTGGCAGAGCATAGAGCTGAGTGGCCCTCCTGGGGAATTGGCCCGCTGGGAAATTTCCCTATATGTTTTATGTCCAATCTTCCCCTGAAGAAGATAACTGCAATGCATTTTGAGAGATGCAGGTGCTTGATGAGCTACTGTCCACCCAGAGAAAGGAACAGAAGTACTCAGATATGTGAGTAAAAGTGTTTTGTTTTTCTTAAAAGTTTTTAAATCATGGGATAACTACTTTAACAAGCGCACTTCACATGGATTGTCCTTACTGTGGACTGAGGATGACCCTAGAGAATACAACTGTTGTGTCAGAGACCTAACCAAATGTAACAGAACCAAATAGCCAGAGGCTCTTTAAACCCTATTTGTGGTCTAACGCGTTAAAACATAACTTTTTATTATATCAGAATAAAAGTAGCTCTATATTAAAATATTAAAATAATGGACTCCCTCAGTTTGGATTTTTTAACATAGATATGACTGGATTTGTGTATTGGTAGCAATACTAACTGTGTTAATAGTCACTACCTACTAAAGAAACATTAGTTTCAGGCTCCATTATTGGCAAAAATTTGAAACCCTCTTGGACTAGCCTAATGTGCCAACCTAATGTGTCTTACCAAGTTCAATTAATGTGATGGTCAATATTGCAGGGCTACACTGTAGTATATATGGTGCCCTTTGCGGCACCATTTACTCTATGGTCGGAAATCATCGGACCATAACTAATTCTTTAAATGGTGGAGGGAAAGTTGGACAGTGGACAATGTTAATTTAAGCTGTGAAGATGTGCACCAGCTCATGCTGTGTGATAATTGTGGTGCATGGCTAGACACTTTTGCCTAACTTTATACCAACTATTGGTTGACTCATTTTGCAACATAATTTTTTCCCAAAATATGGCACAGTTTGTGCCATGTCTATTTCTTGCTCAGCCCTTGTTAATTCCATTAAGCCATGGTCGTTGGTGAACTAGATCCATGGGATTTTTCTAAAACCAGATATGCCAAATTGCACTAAAAAGGCACCACATTTTGTTGCAATGTATGACTGCACTGACATTTGTAAATGTGGGCCATTGTAGGCTATGAAAAAAGTGCACATAGATTTAATGTTTTCTAGTTCATCAATATTGCATTTCAGCAACCTTTTTCTTAACTGGAAAAAAGTTAACAGGCCACTGTATTATAAATGCATTAATAAAATGACTTCCTTTTCTACTTGCAGCCAACTTTTGATCCTATTATAAGAAAAGAAGGCAACACAAAATATATAGATAGATACAGGCAGAAAATGATATAGTACTTGTTGATGTATTCACTACTAGCTGTGAATTCCAAGTCCATGCTGACATCAGCAAGAAGAAAGATGAAGGTGATTATTAACATATTGCTCCTCCATCATCTAGCACAATCCCTGCATGCTTGGCATACCAACTATGGCTGAAATGGTAATACTTGTGCTTTCACACCACAATCATAGATCATTCTTGCACTTGTGATGTGCACGGTTAAAACTACAGGAACCTTTATATTGCACACTATTAGGAGGCTAGACCAATTGGACAAACAGCCAGTAACAGCTTAGAAAAGAACTGAAAACTGGAGAGACTTACCACCTTAATGTGAATAGAAGGCAAAGGTGGATGTGATCAAAATCTTTAGATATGTGAAGGTTTCATTAAGATTCAGGGGTGAAGTGTTTTCCATAAGAAGCTAAACACAAAAACAAGAGGTCATGATCTGAGATTAGTTGGGGAGAAGGTCAGAGCCAATGTCAGAAAATATTATTTCACTGAAACAGTAGTAGACGCTTGGAACAAGCTTCCAGCAGATATGGTTGGGAAATCATCAGTAAGTGAATGTGCACATGCCTGGAGTAAACATATATCTATCCTATCCATATATCTATCCTATCCATATATCTATCCTTTTACACAAATTGATCTTTCAGACAATTATTGGGAACAAACTAAAAGTTCCCAATAATAGATCGGCAGCGGAGGAGAGGGCTGCATGTAAATACGGGAATCACCTCTGCTATATGGGGACAAGTGGTAGATAAAGTTGATTGCTTGTCCCATAGAAAATCATCATTCATGGGCAGAAGATCCCTCTTCAGACAGCACAATCTGCTGCACAGAAAGAATGATTTTTGGCACCGGCAGAACAACACAATCACCTAATGAGCGGTTGCTTGTTGATCGGGTGATCACCGGCGCATTTATACAGGCCGAATATTTGGAACAAGCGTTCATACAAGCACTCATCCCTGATAAGTGGCCAGATTATCAGTACGTTTAAATGAACCTTTAGAAAAAAAATAATAATATAAGGGCAGACTAGCTGGACCATATGGTCTCTTCTGTTGTCAATCTGTGAAGAAGCCGATGCAGAATTGTAGAACTGTGAAAGTAGTAGAGGCAGTCTATAAACTTCTACTATTACTGTTTATGTGAAATGATGTGTTCATCTAAATGTTTCCTTCTGTTATGAATATATAATGTTTGAAATGTATTTCAAAAAGTCGAAAATACTGAAGCTGTTTCAGTGGTGTTTAAATACGTTGGAGCACATTGTTTTGCATGAATCATAAAAGTGTCTTTTATAGTATTTTTGTTTTAAAAGAGTTGGCTACCTGCAGCATTAAAGAGTTTTATGAAATTAATTAAAGCATACCAAGATATTCCACTTGTCACAGTCACTGTTTTCCCAAGACACTTCAAGTCTTGCACATTTTTTTCCCCTTCTAAAAATTTCAGATTGGATTCTGACGTGAACTTTAGATTAACACTGCCCCCTGGTGTTATTAATCTGCATAGCAAGACAATTTCAGAAAGTGACCTTCTTGTACTGTATTTTTTAACGGTATGATATTTCTATCTAAGTCAGTGAACACCAAAGACATCTTGTATTAGCATTTCAATAAAAATAATGCTAGACTGAGCTGCCTTTTGTACAAGGTCAGTTTGTAGGCATTTGACAGTTGGCCATAGGCATAAAGATTAGGAACAGTATGAGAACCATTCTGATTTATTTCTAGGTGAAACGTCTTGGGAAAGGGGTGATATATACCACAAGATAATTTCCACAACATGAATAGTTTTTCCTGTGTGAAATATTGTGCACTTGCATTACTCGTCATGCATATAGCAAATTAAACATGATTTACCACTAGTGATCAAGAAACTATCAGTTTCTGGACCATCAGACCAGATTTCTGTACCATGTTTATAGTCATAGGAATGGAGAAGTAAAAGTATTGTCCCATTAGTTTATAGACTAGATTAAGCTTGGAAAATTATCTCAATTTACGTAAAGTACAAAAGTCACAACACGGATAGGAGACCTGAGAGCTCTCCAGACTGGAGTGTCTTCTTCTTCAGACTATGTTGTGCTGTGTCTCTGCCGTTCCTCCTGGAAATGTATGAAAACATTGGGTGTTATCATTCCATTTGTCAATGGTGTAACATTATCCAATCAGTGACTTCAGTGTCAGACTGGGTAGCGATTATAACAACCAGTTGTCGATATATACTTACCTTTCCAGTAAGAAGAACAAAGCAGCAGTGCAGATGTAGAGTTCTGTGTAAAGATGCTTCAAGATTGTTATTTTACGGGAAATGCAAGTATTTTCTAAAATAAACGTATCGGAGAGCTGAAAGGTCTTTTTAAATGCCATTTTGTGTATTTCAAGAAAACAAGTCAGTTTACAAGTTCTTGTGAATTTTTTCCAGCAAAGTAATTTCATCCACAGTCTACTGTCTGGTATCTCAACTACGTTGAGTTGTATATCACACTTTCATTTAAATGTCTTTGGCATCACTGGTTTTTCAGACTACTCAGATATGGCAGTGCTTGCCTCATATTTGACTTGTATTTTTAATATTAAATTAATTAAAATAAAAGATTAAAATAATATAATAATTGTTCTCATCATGGTTATTAAATTTTAAAATGCACTGTATTTTTACTATTATCATTGAAATCATGTATTTTGTTTTAACTATTTATTATTTAATCTTTATTTATTTTCATTGATTATTTACACTGTTATATGTATCAATATATAATGTAATTTTATACTCATTGATTATGGCTTAGAGTTCAGCATGTCCTTCACATTTTTGCACATTTAGCACGTAGCACTTTATTATATGTTATAATATGTATATTTGTTTACCTCGACATATAATATAAGTACTATACACTTTATGCGCAGCCAGGTGCACTTGTGCGATTTTGGGGCTCCTTCCTCTAATATCGGTCAGATGCCGGCAACTGGCAACGCATGCGTGGTTACGCGGTGTTGCCCTTCCCGGCACCGGCCTCAGGGGAAGGGCGGAAGTTGCGGTCACGTGGTTTTTCTCAATTGGACAAGCGCCGCAGATGGACGGTGCATTAATCGGGTCACATGTTCTGTAGTTAGCGATGTTATTGGTGGTTGGTTCTTTAAAACCCAGCTTCCTTATTCCCCTGCCTCTCCTCCTGACCAAGCGAGACACGCGAAACACGCGTAGAGAGGAACGCTAGCAGTCTCACTCCACAATACTGGGTATGTTACAGCACAGTTGAGACTTCATGGTACATTGTTCTTTATGTTATCGGTGCCTTTCTTCCCAGTTCACCAGTTATCAATAGGGCAGCAAATACTTCAACTTATTTTAGTGGGAGGTGTTCCATGGATGTTAGGATGGATACACACACCCTCTGCTGATATTTACTTAAGAATGTCGGATATGCTGTCTCTTTCTATAATCAATGTTAAAGTGCATATAGTACTGGTATTGACTGTCTATATGGACTTTTAATTGTGGAGAGTCTCTTGGCGTTTGTTTAGTAACTCCTACTTTACTATGTTAAATATAATTGGATCACATTTTAATTATGTACAATAAAAAGTATAGTTTTTAAAGGGAAAGTTGTTATACTCACTTTATTAAGATAATTATTTATTCCTGAGTATTCCTGTTACGTATATATACAGTTGGTGGAATTTACCTGAGTAAGAGATTGTATTTTTAATATATCTTTCATTTTCAGATCCATAATATGGAGTCTACAACCAGACGTTCCTGATTTGGATAATGTCCCTCTTGGTAAAATACGCTGTGTGTGAGACTGGTGTGTCAAGGATGTTACTGCCTTCACTATCTCTCAGCACAGCTTCCTTCCTCTATGTCCAACCTCTCAGGGACCTCTTCTGCTTTTTGCTGACCCTATGATTCCTACCTCAACCTGCAGGGATTTCAGTGCACCGATACACAAGCTATGTGATTCTCTAAGGCTAGTTTCACACTAGCGTTTAGTTTTTCCGGTATTGAGTTCCGTCATAGGGGCTTAATACCGGAAAAAAAGCTTCAGTTTTGCCCCCATTCATTGTCAATGGGGACAAAACTGAACTGAAGAGAACGGAATGCTCCTAAATGCATTCCGTTCAGTTCACTTGCGTCTCCAGACCGGAGAGCAAACCGCAACATGATGCGGTTTGCTTTCCATCCTGGGGATCCGCACCAAGACGGATCCGTCATGACACCCAATGCAAGTCAATGGGGACGGATCCGTTCGGTGTGACACAGTAGTAAACGGATCAGTCCTCCATTGACTTTCAATGGAGTTCATGACGGATCCGTCCCAGTGATGTTAAAGATAATACAACCGAATCCGTTCATTACGGATCCATATGGTTGTATTATCAGTAACGGAAGCGTTATTGCTGAACCCTGCCGGATCCAGCAATAACGCTGGTGTGAAAGTAACCTGACCTCTGGAGACTGCAGAATGCCAGCTTTCCTCTTTATCTAAACTCTGATAAGGTATAATCTGTGGACATTAATGGTTTCCTCTTTTCTTCTCCCCACTGCTATCTCAAGCACTGAGATAAGGGGTGAGTGAGGCTGAAAGCGCCAAAATAGCCAGGAGCAGTGCTTTTTATGTGTAAAGTAAACAGTGTGCTATATTACTGCTTTTACACCGGTTAGAATAACACAAGAGGCAACACTTTCCTGCCCAACAAGAACTGTTTCATGACAAGAAGGACTCTACAAAATGGCAAATAATGGAGTATGTAACCATACAAATTTTACGGATGGCAACCAGGAAATTAATTGGAAATGTTTCCCCTAGTGTTTCCATAAAACAAAGCAAGATAACAGAAAAATAGCATAAACAGAGCTTTTTGGAAAGCTGTTATTTCACAAGGTATTATCCTTTTTATGTTGCCAGCCATAATGAATGTACTGTACGTTTAAGAGACCCACATTCCGTACATACCAGCCACTATTCCCATATTACAGTGCCAGCCTATGTCCAGCAATTCCTCCAACCACAGTGCTCCCATAACAGTGAAAAGCAAATTGCCACATAACACAGTCATAGTGTCCACATAACAGGGCCCACCTTTAGGGCTAGCCAGAAAGACCCTATAAAAGCAGCAATGCTGCACTTCCAACCAATACAGCATCTTTGCATGTTACCACACCGTTCTCCTCTGACTAGGCGGGACACAAATGGAATATGTCACCAGTTTCATGCAGCCCTATCTGAGTACTTTATTCTCTTTCCATGGCCGTTACTATCAGAGTAACAGGTATAGCAGCTGCAATGAGGCCCATTCCACTCAGATCTAAGGTTTAGTTAGTGATAGAAAATGAATGAATGTGGAAAATCAATGTGGTCCTATTCTAATTCCTAGACACCCCTTAGTTACTCCTGCTGTATTCACTATGCCTTCCCCATAACAGTACTTTTTGCGTTATCCCTGTGCTGTGATATCACCACATTATAATTTTTGTCTACGTTATTCCTGAGTTAAGATATTACGGTGTGCATTATCTCTGTACTGTGACATCACTGCTTGTATAATTCTTGCCCTGTTACATGAAATGATCACCCCTGTACTCTGATATCACTGAGCATACTGTAGTTACCTTGTGTTGTTGCTGTGCGTATTATCCCAACACTGTGGCATCGCAGTGTGCATTATCACAGTGCCATGACATCAGTGTGTGCATTATTTCTAAATAATCAAAAGCTTTTCAGCCTGAAAACTTGCTGGTGGTCATGGTGGAGTGAAGCCCCATTCCAAGTTTAGCCATGAGGCCCCATGATTACGTTACACCCCCAATTAATTCTCAGTGGACAAACTATACCAGTGATAGCAAACCTTTTAGAGACCGAGTGCCCAAACTGTAACCCAAAATCCACTTATTTATCGCAAAGTACCAACACGGCAATTTATCCTGAATATTGAATGGGGGGGACATTTTACTATATAGGGAAGGCACTTGGGGTCATTATACTGTGTAAGGTGCCCTCACACAGTATAATGATCCCCCAGTGGCCCCCTCACATACCTGCCATTGCTGGAGCGCTGGGGAGCCACATACCTCCCAACTTTTGAAAAACACAAAGAGGGACAACATGTGAGGCAGTTTTTTTCCTACTAGGTCATGCCTCTAACTCCACCCAAAACATAATTATACTAACCCAGTCCCCTTAATGCACCCACGTAGTAATTCTTGCCCCTTTTTGACTCCACACATTTTGTCACCTTCACAGTAGCTAGTAGTTATGCCCAGATATACCCCCTTCAAAGTAGTTATGACAGATTATGTGCCCCCCTTCACGGTAGTTATGACAGATTATGTGCCCTCTCACAGTAGTTATGCCAGATATGTGCCCCCTTTACGCCAGTTCTGCCAGATTATGATATGTGCCCCTCACAGTAGTTATGTCAGATAATGTGCTCCTTTCACAGTGGTTCTGCCAGATTATGTGCCCTATCACCAGGGGCATTGCTAGGGTCTCAAAAGATCCGGGGCCCAAGCCCCAATGCATATGGCCCAATTCTCTAAGTCGACCGCCCGCCCCCACCTACCGCAGCAGCACATACCTCTGACATCCAGGGCCTCCAGGTGACGTCTCCTCCGATGTAGATCTTCTCTGTCATCATCTTCTCTATTTGGTCCGGACAACTTCTCTCAGCTGCTCCTCCTCTCTACAGAGTGTGACACACGGACATCTTAGCTTCCTCATATTTCTATCATCATCCCCCAACCTCGAGTCCCCACAGTGTTATCCTGCTGCTCGCTGTGCTCCCCAATACCCCCAAATATAATCCTGAAGAAAAATTAGTGCCCCTCATAGTAATAGTGCTCCTCGTAGTTCCACCAATAGTATTTCCCTTCTACAGTGCCCCCAGCCGTGACAATGCTCCCCAAGAGTGTCCCCATTAGTAGAAGAGCCCTCCAGTATTAATAATGCCCTCACACAGCCCCCAGTAGAAATAAGACCCCCCTATTGTTCCCCCAGTGGTAATAAAGCTCTCTAAAGCTCCCTTAGTAGTAATAAGGCCCCCCATAGTGCTCTTAGTAGAAATAAGATGGATCTATAAGTCCCTCCTATAGAGACCCCAGTAGTAATAAGAATGCCTATAATGTAACCTTGATTTAAAATGCCCCCCACAGTGCCCCCAGTATTTATACTGCCCCTACTGTTATAATGCTCACCCTGAAGTGCCCCTAGTATGTATACTGCCCCGTACTGTTATACTGCTCGCCCTGAAGTGTCCCCATTATTTATATTGCCCCCTGTAGTTAAATTCCTCCCTTTAGTGCCCTCAGAAATGATGATTCCTCAGCCCCTCCACCATACAGTCTCATTTAAATATAATTAGTTTCTCTCCCTCTGCCATAGATTCCCATGTAAATAATGTCACACCATCTCTCCTGCCCCCTCCAAAATACAGTTCCATGTAAATAACATCACTCCCTCCCTTTAGCCCCTCCAATATACAGTCCCGTGTAAATAACATCACTCCCCTCTCTTCAGCCCCTCCAATACACCGTCCCATGTAAGTAACATCATCCCCACCAACAGCCGCTTTCAATATACAGTCCCATGTAAATAACAACACCCCTTCCCAAAGCCCCTTTCAACATTCAGTCCCTTGTAAATAACATCACCCCCTCCCACAGCCCCTTCCAACATTAAGTCCCATGTAAATAACATCACCCCCTCCCACAGCCCCCACCAAGATTATGTCCCATGAAAATAACTTCACCCCTTCCACAGCCCCCTCCAACACACAGTCCCATGTAAATGACATCACCCCCTGAACATTCAGTCCTATGTAAATAACATCCCTTACTTCAGTCCTAACATACAGTCCCAGTTAAATAACTACGACTCCCAGCATTGCTCTGCCTCTACTTTCACTTACCTCTCCTCATGTAGCAGACCTCACCACAGCTTCTTCCCCTAGAATTCTCTTCAGTGCCGTCTTCTCCTGCACTGGTCAGATGATCGTGACATCATAACAGGTCCTTCTCAGCACTGCACTGATCACATGGACTGTGATGTCATCACAGGTCCTTCACCTCTTGCAGTGCTTTAGATTCACTTGTATTGCCGTCCTGAGGATGGCAATACAGTTGTATCCACCTGGCAGCAGTGGCGGATTGGGAACTCAAAGTGACCCTGGAAAAAAGCATAAAAATGGCCCCATGTTGTAGGTGGGGCCAAAATGGTAGGAGGAAGGACCACGCCAAGTGGGCGGGGTCAGAAAATCATTAGGTGTGGTTCACAGAGCATACCTCCCGACTTCTGAAAAGCCAAAGGAGGGATAATAGTTGGAGTATGCTTGTGCAACAGCAAGTTTATTTCCACTATGTCATGCCTCTTACTCCGCTCAATACTCTATACACCCCAGTCCCACCCAGTGTCACACAGTAATTATGCCCCCTTTCTCCTCCCACCCGGTAGTTATACCCATACACAGTAATTATGCCCCTTTGTGCCTCTACACAGTATTTATGCCCTCCTGATGCCTCCACACAAGGTTGTGACTTCTGTCCAGCCGCTGGGTGTTAAAGGACCTGAGAGCAGAGATCACAGCAAGGCCACTGGCGACATTTACATCATATTTGACATATCAGCGCTCCTCTTATAACAATCCAGTACTGATATAACCTCCAGAGACATTACATCCTATGTGACTGATATCAGCCGCTCCTCTTATAACGCTCCAGCACTGATATAACCTCCAGAGACATTACATCACATGTGACTGATATCAGACGCTCCTCTTATAACGCTCCAGCACTGATATAACCTCCAGAGACATTACATCACATGTGACTGAAATCAGCCATTCCTCTTATAACAATCCAGTACTGATATAACCTGCAGAGACATTACATCATATGTGACTGATATCAGCCGCTCATCTTATAACGTTCCAGCGCTGATATAACCTCCAGAGACATTTACATCATATGTGACTGATATCAGCCGCTCCTCTTATAACACTCCAGTACTTATATAACCTCCAGAGACATGACATCACATGTGGGGGATGAGGGGCTGGGAAATTTTGGAATGCCACTGATGAGAGGGAATGGGGGGAGGGGTAAGGGGGTCACTGGGAGACAAAACTTTGTGTAAAGTTGAGATAGTCAATGGGCAGAGGTCTGTGAGAGGCTGGAACACCAGGGGGACACAAGATGTGCAGGGGTTGCAGTTTCAGGACTCTCCTAGCTTCCCTCCCACAATAACTTACCCCATTGCTGCTGTGTGGAATAGCAGGACCAGTGGGGGGAGTGAATACTTTAGTCACAGTAACACAGGAGGTCAGAAGGAGCAGCTTCTCCATTATCTCCTGCTGTTGCCTCTGCTCCTCTGGCTCCACCCCCTCCTCACACATGATGGAATACCACACCGCGCAGAGGAGGGGGTGCTGTCTGTTCATGTGGGGTCTGTGAAGTTTACTTTGGAGAAAGGAACAAGCCCTGCAAGGTATTGTGCTGTCCCTTTCCCCAAAGAAAAATGATGTGTGCCAGTGCTGCAGTCCAGCACCTGATAACAGCAGTGCTGGTAGCTGTGAGCTGGCCCACTGCACAGTAAAAGACTGTCAGGCAGTACATTCGGGGCCTCGGACATAACATCTGGGGCCCAGGCCCTGAATGTTTTAGCCTAACGACGCCCCTGCCTCTCACAGTAGTTATACCCATATATGCCCCCTTCATGGTAGTTATGCCAGACTATGTCCACCCCTTCACAGTAATTATGCCAGATTATGTGTCCTGTATTGATGGAAGCGCTCATAGCAGCTGGCCCTGTGCACATGCCCAGCGAGAGGGCTCTGAGTAACCCCTCTGGTAAGCGTGCCATAGGTTCGCCACCACTAATCTATACCATCCATGAATTACTCAGACGGCTCATTGATTTCATTAGGTGCTGTATATTATTTAATTGCAGTAACCCGGCACGACCACTACACTTTGAATGAATCTGTGCTTCCTGTTCCATTCAAAGTTCTAGTTCCAACCCTGAGGACTGCAAGGTATATCTGATTGGTGGAGGAGCGGCTTGTTGGACCCTCACCTATCAGATATTAATGACCTATCCTGAGTATAGGTCATCAGTATCAGGAGCCTGGAAACCCCTTTAAAGAATGTTTGTTTACAGACTCAGCTCCACTACATCTGTAGCTTTTATGCCTGTAACCAGATGTAGCTTTATACGTAAATTAAATCAAAGTTATAGCTTGTGGTTGATGTATTTATGAAATAAAGGCTAACACCTCTTCTATAGCAGCCAGCTAGGTTTCAGAAGTGTTAGATGAGTTACATTTGCCTATCAATATTTTTTAATTTACCTTAATAAATTGTATTTTCTTGCATAGGAAGTTATTCCTCATTCCTCCTGCAATATTAAACATTCTGATAATAACCAATCTTCATCTCCATGCAATGGCTATGAGGTTAAGAGAGACCCATAACTCAGTGTCTCAGCCAATGCTTTCCCTTCATCAGTAAAACTGACAGCCTGGATTTCATTATAAAGAATACAGTATACAGAACAAAGCGGGAGGAAGAAGCCCAAAGAGAGATATTGTTCTAATAGCTATACCAAATGCAATTTATTTAAGTCTGCCTGCTGTCTCCCCCGCCAAAGGGTTAACACCGTAGCTATTCACACCTGCATCCAGTCTAGCACTTCGCAGGAAGCATAAATTGAGAAAATACAGAGTTTCGAAACCAACATTGAGCCTTGAAAATTATCATGTGCATGGGAGGTGGTTGAGAAGATTTTTTTTGGGGAAGGGACATTTTTTATGATACCACTAGGAAGGCATATTACGGAAATGTATGCTCCAATTAGATGCCATGACATAACGATGAATGATTGGAGACTCTATGGTAAATATGACTAGTAAATTGCTTGCTCAGAACTAATCTCTTTAGAAAACTGTCTCTTAGGCTACTTTCACAGGAACGTTGTGTTTTGCGGTCCGCAAATTGAGGATCCGCAAAAAAAAAACGGATGACGTCCGTATGGCATCCGTTTTTTTTGCGGCTCCATTGTAACAATGTCTATCCTTGTTCACAAAACCGACAAGAATAGGACATGTTCTATTTTTTGTTTGTAGGCTACGGAACGGACATACGGATGCGGACAGCATACAGTGTGCTGTCAGTATTTTTTGCGGACCCATAGAAATGAATGGGTCCGCATTTTATCAGCAAAAAATGTGGATCGGAGCCCGCAAAAAATACTGTTGTGTGAAAGAAGCCTTACTGATAAAATAATGTAAATGTCTGCTTGTAGAGATGAGCGAAGTTCTTAAAAATTCGATGTGGCTACTTTGCCGAATTTTGTAAAAACAAATTACTTATTACTTAATTAATTGCTTTGTGACGAATTACTTTGTCACAAAACACTTTTTTTTGTAAGTAGCAGGTGTAATGACAGGGAACGGTGACTGCAAAGTCACTGAACCCCTCAGATGCCTCGTTCATTGCTGATTGCGATGTCGGAGATCAATATTAAAGCATTTTAGGGGTTGCATATAAAAAATAAATAAATTGTACTTACCTCATTCATTTGAGCACGAAGAGGCCGCAACGGCAATCTTGCTTGAAGATCCAGTGAAACATTTTGCATGGCGCGTGAGGACGTCATCACATTAGTTGTTGTGGTGAGCGTCACCGCGTATGAGCTTTTGCGCAGGATCTTCAAGCAAGATGGCTGTGGTGGCCTCTTTAGGCTCAAATGTCCAATCCTTTTATATTGATGGTCTATCCTCAGGAAAGGCCACCAATATCTGCTCCGAGGGATTCTGTCACTCTGCACCCCTGCCAATCAATTGATTCAGAGCAGCTCTTGTGCCAGACGTTGGCACTGGCACTATACAGCTCAGTCCATTGTGTAGTCAGTCCATCGTGTACACTACAGGGCTGCTCTCTTTGAAGTTAATGGATGGAGGAGCTATGTAGTTCTGAAGCCAGTAATTGGCTGCACCAGTCATGTGTTGTCGATGTGATGTCACCACTGTAGCTAAGTACAGAGAGTCTGGCTAGAAGAACCGGTGCTGGATCTGTCAGATGAGTAGCAATGTATTCTTTATTATAAAGCAGTTTACTGTAATTAAACCTAAACAGGAAGACTCAGGAATACATCCAGTCAGGACCTGACGAGAAGAGCCCACATCCAGTCCCAGCAGTTACATGAACACAACGGAGATAGTGGTGGTGCAATGGAGGGGTAAGTACTGTGCAGACAATATACCCTACACAACAGGATGTTTTACACCCAAAGACCTTCTTTAAGGATAGCCAAATTGGTCCAATCCTACCTGTGCACTTGAGTATCAGAACTATGTGTCACTTACCTAGAGAATAGATGGGACCAGGATGCAGAATGTAGGAAGGCAAGCCATTTATATGAATCTTACTTTAACACATACAGCTTACCTAAACATTACTTTAGACCAAGTGACTCTTTCATGGTAACTACATTCAGCAGGATAAAAGACCCTACCACCTGCAAACCTTCTTCAAGTTTGAAGAACATTATTTTAAGGTGTGGATTTGTCTTCCACATTGCACAGATATTACTTGGATCAGGCATCTGTGGGATCTAATAAAACAAGCCCAACCCATGGTGGCTTCTCCTCACAATTTACAGGTAGCCAGTCCTGGTGCTAGAAACTAGTGATGAGCAAAGTATTGAAAAATTTGATTCGGCTGCTTCACCGAATTTTACAAAATAATTTGCTTTGTTACGAATTACTTAGTTATGAAGGGCAATTCTTTGTAAATAGTGGGTGCAATGACAGGGAGTGGCGAAATACAGTGTAAAAAAATAATAATAAAAATAAACTCACTTACCCTCAGCCATTTGATCACAAAGCGCTGGCCACCACCATCTTGATTGAAGATCTAGCGTGAAATCTTGTGCTCAAATGGATGAAGTATAATTATTTTTTTTTATCTTTTACAGCCATTTAGGGAAAATAAATTCACTACCATGAAGCATGATGAAATTTGGCTTCGCGAAGAATTGAATTTTCCTGTAAATTCGGATCAAATCCCACTTCATCAGATTTGATTCATTCAACCCGACTAGAAACCATAGGACACCTATGACAAGCATAGGACACCTATGACAACCAGAAGTTGTGTAGAATCCATGTCTCAATGGATCATAGCTTTTTTGGTGTCACAGGTGGCCTACACAATATTATCTAAGTGGTTAACATTAGGGATGAGCGAAACGAACTGTAACGAACCAGATTCGTTACGAACTTTGCAAAAAGTTTGGTTCGTCACCGAACCGAACTTTTGAAAAGCTCGTAACGAATCTGTTAAAAAAGAAAACGGTAACGCAAAACTGTACTTTTTTCACAGAATAGACCAGGATACAAGGGATTGTTACTCCTATAATCCCTTGTATCCTGGTTTTCTGTGAAAAAAAGATGTGTGACGTCACCCCACAGCCCCTGAAGTGTCTGAGCGCGCTGACATCTTGTCAGTGCGTCTCAAGACTTCAGAGAGAGAGGAGCTCCATCTTAGATAGAGAGGGAAAAGATATAGATAGATAGATGGATAATCAAACAAGTAGATAGATACAGGGAGAGATAGAGAAGAAATAGAAAGGGTTAGTGAGAGAAGCAGGAGAGAGGAAGAGAAAGCTAGATATAGAAGATAAGGTTATAGATAGGGAAAGAGGCTGAGAAAGTAAGAGATAGGTAGAGATAGGGAGAGAAAGTCATATAAATAAAAAAATTGTGAGATCTAGGGAGAGATAGGGTGATAAAAAAAAGAAATAGTGAGAGAAAAGAGTCAGGACAGGTAGCATTCCTGTTCCGTGACCGTACATGCTACACGTTGCTGCTCAGCTGGGTGCCGTCAACCCTGTTTAGCCGCAACAAAAAAAGTTTAAAAAAACTCAAAAAAAAAGTTATAAACAAAGTTTTTTAAAAAAAAAGTTAAAAAAGTAATTAAAAAAGTAAAAAAAAAAAAGTTAAAAAAAATAAATAAAGTTTAAAAAAGTATAAAAAAAAATACATCATTTAATTTTCCCCCACCCAAATAAAAATATGTCCAAGCGTCCTACTTCCAGCACTTCCCAGGCAAGGAGTGCAACAGCAGGCGGTGAGGGTAGGAGAAGTGGCAGCACCAGGCCCGGTGGCAGCCGGGGTAACAGGCGTCGCAGCAGGGTGAAGCTACCCCTGATGGCCACTGGTCAAGTAAGAATCACACAGCCAGCAGTTCTAGATTGGCTTACCCAATCCTCCAGTTCCACCGCCCAAAGCTCCCAAACGAGGAGTCAAGCATCCGCTGGATCATCCGACACTACTCTTACATGGGACGGTCAGCGAGAGTCCTCTGCCCCGTCCCCTGTTATTAGAATGCCACTCACCTTTGGGGCACCTTCTGCCAGGGAACTCTTGGCAAACCTTGATCTGCCCTTGGAGTCTCTACCACTTTTTAGTGATGAGGAGGAGGAGGAGGAAGTCCACCAAAGTCAGCGGGTGGAACGTAGTGAGACTCCAGAGGAGGTGTTGGCTGTAAGCAGTCAACAGAGCCAGGGAGGGGCATCCAGTGCCACACCTGATATTCTGTCCCAGCCACCGGAGGAAAGTAGCAGTGGTGCCGAGTTTGATGACGATGTTGCTGAACGGACGTGGCGCCCTCAAGCAGCATCATCCTCATCATTAGGGGAGGAAATAGAGGTGCCACCGACGCAGCAACATCCCACTGTTTCAAGGAACCGAGGCACAAGAGGGAGGGGTAGAAGCCAAGCTACCAGGCAGAGATCACCCTCTCAAAGCCTTGGTCCCATTGGGTCAACATCCTCCCAGAAGACCATCAGGAAGTTGGCCTATTCTTGCCACTGTCACCTCCACGGTGCTTTAGGGGGCCAGCAGCGGGAAGCACAAGTTCTGCCTCCACCACCTTGCAACCATCCGCCGCTTTGACAGCAGTCCAACCTGCCCCGGTGTCTTACCACCGATGTCAGCCCCGACGCTCTTGAGGCTGTCCTCCATTTGGTGAGCCTGGGTGAACAGAGCCACAGTGGGCAGGAGCTCCTCCGGACCATCAGGGAGGAGATCAATCAATGGCTGACCCCACGTCAACTAACGGTGGGAAGTGTGGTAGCAGACAATGGGAGGAACATTGTCTCTGCAGTGCAGCAGGGAGGGCTGAGTCATACACCTTGTATGGCACATGTGATAAACCTCATAGTGCACAGGTTTCTTAGATCATTTCCTGCACTACAAGACCTTCTGAGGATGTCACACAGAGTGTGCAAACACTTCAGCCACTCCTACACTGCAAGGAACACCCTGCTCAGGATCCAGAGACAGCGCAGTCTGCCCCAACATCGGCTAATATGCGATGTGCCAACACTCTAGAATTCTGCCCTCCATATGCTGGACTGCCTGTATGAGCAAAGGTCAGCCGTTACAGACTACCTCATGGGGCAATCAGGCAGCTTCACGCCACACTGCGACTTCCAAGTCACACACTGGCAGATGATGCGTGAAGTCTGCCAATTGTTGATCCCTTTTGAGGACGCAACTTTGTTTGTGAGCAGACATGACTATGGGATCAACGACATCATCCCACTCGTCCATGTTCTGGAAAGTGTGCTGAAAAGCATCATCAGCTAGGATTCCCAGGCCACCACTCCAAGGCTGAACATCGCCTTGAGCCCAGAGATGGATGAAGTGCAGATGGAGGGTGAGGAGGAGGAGGAAGATGTCTACACCCAGCCATTCCACACACCGCCACCTGGCTTCTCTGCCTCTCAATCACAGGAGGAGATGGAGGATGAGGTGGTAGAGGAAGCGGAGGAAGACCCCAGCAGACCCTGGAACTATACCGAGGACAGTGGAGAGGAGAGGCGCTCATTGTCCTTGGTGCAGATGGCAAGGTGCCTGCGAGAGTGTCTCAGGAGTGACAGCCTGATTGTGGACATCCGCCAGAGGGACCAATACTGGCTGGCCACCCTGGTGGACCCTCGCTTCCGCCGCAAAATGGCAGAATTTTTTCCGCCATCAGAGAGGGAGGCAAAACTGGGGTACTACCGGGACCTACTCACCAGTCAGTTGGTCTCAACTTACCAGCGAGACCAGCCAGGTTCCCAGACAACATCCGCTCGGGGGGAACCAGCGCGCTCTACTACCACCACCACTAGTGGAGGCGTGAGAAGTCACTACATCCTCCAATCGCTGATGAGCGATTTCATGCAGCCAGCTGCTGAAGAGGGGACACAACACCGGACTCATGGCGTGGACCAGCATGAGCTCACCCACCAGGTCACTGCCTACCTGGATTGTACCCTGCCCCAAAGTGTCACCGACCCTGTGCAGTACTGGGCAGATAAACTGGACATTTGGCCTCAACTGGCAGAGTTTTCTTTGGCTCTGCTGTCCTGCCCAGCCATTAGTGTTGCGTCAGAGAGGGTGTTCAGTGTGGCGGGTTACATCATAACACCGCAAAGAACGAGGCTTTCTTGCCACAGTGTTGAGATGCTGACTTTTCTAAAGATGAATTGTGCCTGGATTACATCGGATTATACAACCCCCCTGCCTGATGTGAATGACTAAGTCATCAGTCACCCTTCTTGCATGGCAATCCGTGTGTCCAAGAAACTGACCTTAATATCCCAAATATGCCCAACGTAAAAATCCGTAATTTAACTTATTAAGTAATGTTCCCCCCTTCGACCCCAAATTAAACAAAATCACCTTAAAAATTCCCTACTTAATTCGGATACATTTAAATAAACAGAACCCCATCTCCAAATTTAATGCCCATGGTGTGTTGGCCATTTAACATCTCCACACCAGCTTAATGCCTCACAACGGTGCACTGTCCAACCCATACCCCAAGAACAGTACCATTCCTAAAATAATCCCCACGACTATGCTTCACAAAGTGGGGATTTCACCTTTTGTGAACTATAGCCGTGGGGTTCTATCCCTGGCACCCGTGCCAAGGAACACTACTCACCGTTTTGTGAGCGGGTACTAACTGTTCTTGAGGTATTTTGTTGATATCATGAGAGTAGTAAAATCTCGCACCGCAAATCCCGATGGGGTTCTTCTCTGTGCGAATGATTTCACACCTCTCATGCAGTCATGCGTGGAATAAGGCTGTCTATGGGGTATATATCACGGAGGCTGCTGTCCTTCAACTGTGATATAAAAAACCTCCACAGTTAGTTACAGCAACAAACAGTTGCTGAAAGGCAGGTTAACTTGCCTTATTTACGGGTGCCTTTACAATGAGATGCTTTTTTGGGGTTCTCTGCTGCCTAAAATCCACAGCGCATCGTTGGCTGATTTTATGCCACCTTCAGTACTATGGGGCTGGACGCAAATACCCAGTTCAGCGCAGAACTGCGTATGTCCGGACGGCACCATAGTACTGAACGCCGTTTGGTGAACGGTATAAAAATGTCCTGTGGATTTTACTCAGCAGATCTGCAGCCCCATGTGAAGGTACCCATAGGGTGAGGTTTTTTGGGAGTGACCAAAGAGAGGACGGGAAGGTCACTCCCATACCCCATCAGGGGTTTTTCCCCTACCCACTTTAAAAGATAAGTCCAGGCAATTAATTACTTTCTGTGCCCTTACTTGAACCAGAAACTTATAAATTGCCCAGACTTATCCTTTAAATGGGAACCTGTCATCTCCGAAACACCCCCTGAACTAGACTATGTGTTGAATAGTGTAAGTGAAGCTGAATCCGAATATGTAAGTGTATTTTACTGCAGGTTTGTGGGAGCACAGCGTCAGAATGGAAGTGAGTATGAAGATAAAGCTTACATATTCGGATTCAGCATCACTTACACTATACAACGCTTACTCTAGTTCGGGGGGGGGGGTTCCGAGATGACAGGTTCCCTTTAAGCCAGCTTGTGACAGCACTAAAAAAACACAAAAGCATACATCCATTGGGTTGGGCGCTGCACTCGGTTAGGACATCAAACTGGTGTAAAAAAGATATATATATATGTCTCACCAACAGCCATAGGCCCAGATTAAACAGGTTTGACACCAGAGTAGTTGTGTCAATTTGTAAAGCGAGTGCCAGTGAGGTGTCCATTTCATGAAAATTGGACACGTATTTTTGGATAATGGAACTGGCGTAAAGCCTTCTTGAATCTGTGCCTTTTTAAATGTCCTTTATTCACCTCATGGATTCTGTGGGTGAGGTTAGCTGTCTATTTAACCGTATCCGTATCCTACTAGACTAGCTGTAATGTTACAGGGTTTTTTTTTTAAGGTTGACTGCCCTGTGCTGAACTCTACATCAACATTTTGTCATGTATAAAAACTGATTTTTACAAGTGTGCATATTCTTAGCTTCCAACTTCAGTTCTCTGTACTAGGCCCTTCTGGGTCCAAAAGAATACTGCTCCTACTAATGCCCCCACCGTCAATTGTCTATTTGGAAACATACTGGGTACAATCAAGAGCTGCTGAAGCTGCCTCCTCAACTTGTCTCTTCACAACTATACTGGCCTGGGTGCTATCAAGTGCTGCCGCCTACTCCTCCGTCAATTGTCTCTTCGCAACTATACTGGACTGGGTGCTATACAAGTGCTGCCGCCTCCTCCGTCAATTGTCTCTTCTCAACTATACTGGCCTGGGTGCTATACAAGTGCTGCCGCCTCCTCCTCCGTCAATTGTCTCTTCTCAACTATACTGGCCTGGGTGCTATACAAGTGCTGCCGCCTCCTCCTCCTCCGTTAATTGTCTCTTCTCAACTATACTGGCCTGGGTGCTATACAAGTGCTGCCGCCTCCTCCTCCTCCGTCAATTGTCTCTTCTCAACTATACTGGCCTGGGTGCTATCAAGTGCTGCCGCCTCTTCCTCCGTCAATTGTCTCTTCTCAACTATACAGGCCTGGGTGCTATACAAGTGCTGCCGCCTCCTCCTCCTCCGTCAATTGTCTCTTCTCAACTATACTGGCCTGGGTGCTATCAAGTGCTGCCGCCTCCTCCTCCGTCAATTGTCTCTTCTTAACTATACTGGCCTGGGTGCTATACAAGTGCTGTCGCCTCCTCCTCCGTCAATTGTCCCTTCTCAACTATACTGGCCTGGGTGCTATCAAGTGCTGCCGCCTCCTCCTCCATCAATTGTCTCTTCTCAACTATACTGGCCTGGGTGCTATACAAGTGCTGCCGCCTCCTCCTCCTCCGTTAATTGTCTCTTCTCAACTATACTGGCCTGGGTGCTATACAAGTGCTGCCACCTCCTCCTCCTCCGTCAATTGTCTCTTCTCAACTATACTGGCCTGGGTGCTATCAAGTGCTGCCGCCTCTTCCTCCGTCAATTGTCTCTTCTCAACTATACAGGCCTGGGTGCTATACAAGTGCTGCCGCCTCCTCCTCCATCAATTGTCTCTTCTCAACTATACTGGCCTGGGTGCAATCAAGCGCTGCCGCCTCCTCCTCCTCCATCAATTGTCTCTTCTCAACTATACTGGCCTGGGTGCAATCAAGTGCTGCCGCCTCCTCCTCCGTTAATTGTCTGTTCTCAACCGTACTGGGTCCAATACAGTACTATTACTGCTGCTGGTTCCACTGTCAAATGTCTGTTTTCCACCCTACTGGGTCCAAGGCAATGCTTTCGGTGTTGCCAACTTGCACTTTGTGTCCTATGTCTCGTGTAATCACTTACACCTTGGCTAATGTGTACCTGTTCTGGGGTGCACAAGGTCTAATTAAATGGTACGCCTGTCTGTCTTCTGACCTGTGATGTTACTGAGACCTCATTGACTTCAACGCAGCCTATTCTTGGGCTGGTGCCATGGTGGTGGTGTGTTTTTGGTGCTCTGGCATGACATGGACTGCTCCAGCGGACATCTTCAATGCTGTCAAATGTTGTCGACCTGGCTGTCAACGACTATTTTTGCACTTTGATTTTTTCCACTTTTTTAATTGTAATAGCAACTGCAACTAAACGAAACTATACCCTATCAGACTCCCACTATTGTAGCTGCAATTATTCAGCCGTTATAGCAAGGTTCGTTTTAGGTTCGGTTCGTACAAATCCGAATTTCACGAAAGTTCGCCGAACCGAACCGAACTTTTCAAAAGTTCGCTCATCCCTAGTTAACATTCATACTGGATGCATACATTGGACATTCTAATCCTTCCTTCAGATGGCAAGTTTCTTTCTTGTCAAATTGCTAGCATAGGTAATATGCTCTCCTAAGATGAGACTTCTTGGCAACAGTCACTGTATGTATGTTATTAGCACAAGAGACAAATAGCTTTGTGCTGACTGTATTTCTGCTGTCCATTGAACTACTGACAAGGCGGGACTGCAAGGTGTTACTGATGTAGCAGCTGCTGAGGGGTTCTGCTGACCAACACTCCCATCCTGTAGCAACAGGAATTAGATGAATAAATAAATAAAACAATTCACAAAAATGTGTTGCTTTTTGCACCTGCTATCTGTACTGTACCTTTGTTATAAATAACAAACATATTTTCTTTCCGTGTCCGATCCGTATGCTGATTCATTCACTTCAATAGGGCTGCAAAAAACGGAAATGACTCTGCGTGCGTTCCGTTTCCATATGTCCACTCCACAAAAAAATAGAACAAGACCTATGATTGTCTGCATTATGGACAAAGGTAGGACTATTCTATTAGGGGCCAGCTGCTCCATTCTGCAAAATATGGAATGCACACGGCCAGTATCCATGTTTTATGGATCCCCAATTTGAGTCCTTAATGGGGTTTAAAAAAATGACAGAAAAGATACAAAACATCCTGCAAAATCGTGCACTAACACAATAGATGCCAACATTATATATGGACTAATCCCTCATTCTAATAATAAAATTTGAAACTCTCATCTAATATATTTTGATGTGCCATGGTGGTCTGAGTCAGGCAGGTCATACTCTTAACCTACCTATGCAATTGGGCATCTATATTTAGGCGGGCAGACCTGCTCCTAGTTACCTCTGTGTGCAACCAATGAGAGGAGGAGCACACACAGCTATACGTACCACCGAATCAAGGTCGCCTGTGGGATAGGCGGGATAAAAATGCACAAAAATGCTAATCTCAAGATAAAATAGGAGCGCATTCACACTTGAAGGTGCCTGACTGAGATCACCTTGGTGCGGATAGGTGGGCACAGATGTGTTTTGATCAAAATATATTGGCTGAGAGTCTCAGATTTTATCATATCAGAGTTAGGGCTTAGTCCATATATAATGTTTGCATCTATTGTGTTGCATTATTTTCTGTGATTTTTTCCTTATAAATGTTGCCATGCACATCCGCATATTTAGTTATCATATTGTGCTGGATGTTTTGTTTCTTTTTCTGTGACTTTTCAGAAATGTACATATGTTCTTGAAGGAGTGGCACCTTCAGAGTGAGGGCTTAGTCCATATATAATGTTTTCATCTATTGTGTTGGTGCTTTGCTTTCCATGATTTTTTCCTTAATGGGTTTAAGCTGAAATACCAGACACAGTCTGTAGACAGGAGTAATTCTAACTCCTAGTTTTCTTTTTGTCTAAGGCCCTCTGCACATTACAAAGCCTGAGGCTATATCAGGTGCAATATGTCCACCAATGCCTTCAGGAATGGGGTGTGCAACAAGGTTTGAGAAACAAGAGAGAAATCCAGCTCAGAGATATTTATTGAAGTGTCTTAAAACTAGACAAACAAGACGTATACATACTGACCCTTAATAATGAATCAATAATTTTGCATTTTCTCGTTAAATGTTTGGTGGAAAAATCTCAAGTTTCTAAACAAAAAAAAACCTGAAAAAAGTAGAAAAATAAAAGTCTTGCAGTACCCCATCTTGGATACATATATAGAAGCAGTTACGCTTTTTTTCCCCCTTCACAAGTCATTTATATTTTCTTTTTTCAGCGCTTGACTTAGTACATTTGCTCAGCAACACAGTTAACTTACTTGAAAGTTTACTAAGAAAGCTATAACCTTCATCCAGACTGTGAGGCCTCAATCCTATTAATATATCACTTTGATTGGCAGTATAGTTAGTACGAGACAAAAGAACAAATTGACTTGTATACAGCATCAGGTTTACAGAGCAGGATCTGAAGTTCTGTACTCTCCACTGTGCCCACAGTGCAGTCAATCATTCCAGTCACCATCTGTTTTGGCCTAATAAATACAGTATTATCACAGAGTGAAACCAAAAAAAGTAAGTTTGTTTATATAAATCTTCTCCTTCATGACAGATTAACTCTAACTTTAGTACTCGGAGATAGAAAGCCAAACGAATTTCAAATAAAATTAAGAATAAACCATACGGGAAAGCATTTGTGATATTTTGATCTGCATTGATAAAACAACCTTATCTGTTTCAAGTTAAAGATCAATTATTTTTTTGGAACGCCATGTCTCAATATCAGTAAATGCAGAAACAAGTACATTTTGCTTATTTTTATTTAATTTTCAACTTAAATCCAGGATTAGAATTCCCTAGAAAATAAACAAAAAGGGGAGAGTTTGCTATATTTGCATTTCAATAAGTAAAATACAAGCTTGTAATTTACAGAACTTTAGATAAAACAATAGAATTAATAATATGATTCTCCAGTACACACTTTCACAACAAACCCCAGTTACACAACTTGGTGCCATCATCTACCAAGTTCGGGGCCAACAAATGGCAAACACCCTCCAGTTTTAAGCAGGCAAACGATTTACAGTAAACACTCTAGAAAGGCTATGGATTATTTAGATCATACAAGGAAAGCATTTTTTTAATATTAAGCTTTAATTTAAAAAAAGTCCTTAGGGGGTCATTTAGTAATCTGAAATACACCTAAGGCTACTTTCACGCTTGAGTTGTGGTTTTCCAGTTTTGAAATCCAGTAGGGGATCTCAATACTGGAAAAAAACTGATCAGTTTTGTCCCCATGAATTCTGAAGAGATCCGTTCAGGATGCATCAGGATGTCTTCAGTTCAGGCAACTTTCAGTTTTGTGAGCAGACACAAAACCGCAGCAAGCTGTAGTTTTGTGTCCGGTCATAAAAAGTGAAAGAAACTGATCAGGTACTGAAACCAATGTAATGCCTCTTTCACACTAGCGGCAGCACGGATCCGGCACCTAAAGGGTGCCGACGGATCCGTACTTCCGCTGATACATGTGTGGAGCCGGAGCAGCGGTCCAGCCCCACACATGTTGACACAGACATTGGGACAAGACACAGAGAACATACATACACACACATACACACAAACACATACATACTTACATACTCCAGCCAGGGACGCCGGCAGCACGTCTTCACGCGCCTCCTGCATGCAGTGATGCTGATTTCCCACAGCGCCCTCTGCTGGGCGCAGTGGGGAAACGTCATAGCTGCACGCAGGAGGCGCGTGAAGACATGCTACCAGCGTCCCTGCCTGGAGTATGTGAGTATGTATGTGTTTGTATGTATGTATGTCTGTCTGTATGTATCTCTGTATATGTGTAGCCGGATCTGGAATGACCCCCCATTGCAAGTCAATGGAGGACAGATCCGGATTACTGGTGTGTCACACCAAACGGATCCGTTCCCATTGACTTGCATTGGGGGTCATTCTGGATCCGTCTTGGTGCGGATGCCTGGACCGGAGAGAAAACTGCAGCATGCTGCGGTTTGTTCTCCGGTCTTAAGACGGAACGGAATGCTTTCAGGAGCATGGTCGCACAATGGTTAGTTGCACCGCTATTTGTGACTTTTCCCTGTTCCCACCAGGTCTAAAAGTGTGTGTGTGGTGTGGGTGAGGAAGGCTCATTCATCATTTTCTACGCCCGTTTTAGGTGTAGAAAATGTTGTAAATGTAAAACAGCTAGGAAGTTGTCTTACATTTAGAACTGCAGCTGGATTAGCCGAAGTTATGGAGAGGCCTGCGCCTCTTTGTAACTTTGGCATTCTACCACCAGCTATGGGCCTTTATTAAGACCGGCATCTAAAATGCCGGTCTTAATAAATGTGTCCCTTAGTACTTGGAAAGATGAGATGACATAAAACTAGCAAAACAGTTACATAAAAAAGAGAGAAATACTTGAGGGTATTGGACAAAAGATACACACTCAGACTAGACCAGACATGTTAATTTTATTGTACAAGTCATTATTTTACAGCTTAGTGCTTGTCTTCAGTTTCCAGAGACACCCACCAGTTCATCAGGCAATTTTATAGTTTGTGTATAGGCATTCAGGTGATAAGAACAGAATTATCATGAATATTAAATTGTCCATTTTCCTTTAATTCATCCTACTATTAGCCCATCTTTAGAAATTGCAAAACCATGCCCATCATAGGTGTTAAAGGGGTTCTTCAGGATAGGTCATCAATATCAGATCGGCGGGGGTCTGACACTCGGCACCCCTGCCGATCAGCTGTTTGAAGAAGAAGGGAGCCATGCCAGCACTGCCTCCTCTTTATTGTTTACCTGCTCGCCGTAACATGAGTAGGTGAGCAGGTGTAATCACACCCAAGTCACCCCATTCATTTAAATGGAGTGGCTCGTTCCTATACAAGTGTATGGGAACAAGCTTTCCCATTGAAATGAATGGGGCAGTTAGTTGTAATTATACCTGCTCACCGCTACCCATGTTACGGCCAGCATGTAAACAATGAAGAGGAGGCAGCGCTTGTACGATGTGCGCCTCCTCTTCAAACAGCTGATCGGCAGGGGTGCCGGGTGTCGGACCCCCTCCGATCTGATATTGATGACTTATCCTGAGGATAGGTCATCGATAAATATATCTTGGAGAACCCCTTTAAAGGTCACACAGGTTACTTCTTCCTTTATCATGGTGATAACTGTAATAGCAATATGTGACAAAATATATTTAAAGGCTGAGGACACTTTTGCAGTCATATTAGTCTCTGTCAAAAGTTTGCATGAAAATACCCTTCTATTTTTTTGTATACAGCCTTTATGTATCTCTGTGGTGACTACAAACACTGCATATAGTTAGATCCTCTAGTCATGATTTTGTGTCCTTTTGTGGACATCTAATACAATGAACATGGATTTTACCAAACTGCTTGATCAGGAGGTTTCAGGCCTCAACCTTTCAGGATCATTGGTTTCTGATGCCAAAATCAGTACATATGCTAAAGACGTGTGTTTGACATAGTGTCAGGAATTTCCAGATTTTCTTGACCACAATGATTTCACACTGTTGGATATTAGGAACTTGCATCAAGTCCCATAATAAACAGTACAGTTCTGATAATGTGTTGTGAAATGCCAGGTAACCTTTTCTCTCATTTCTCGAAGCAAATCACAAGGGTTAACCTCAGCATCCCATTGACATGCAGAAGAGATGGAAAGAAATATTGATTCTAATCCACTTTGACTGTGGAAATCTAAAGACCAGTTAAGGCAGAGATGATATCTAGATGCATTTCAATAAAATCCATATGTCAGAAATGACAGCAGAAGCCAATTCAGTCCAGCGTAGATAGTGCAAGGACACAAAGAAATCATTAAAAAAATGAAAGGTCTGGAAGAGAAAGGATTAGATGGATTATATGAAAAGCAAAGAGAGAGAAGGAGAAAGATTGAAAGTGTAACAGATATGTCTAAAAACAGTACCAGTGACAACGGTGGTTTAATATATTGCTATAGATCAGTGCTGCTGAAAAAAAATCCGAAAATGTCCTGTTGTCAGTGGTTAAGCCATTATTTTGTTAAGAACCTTAAATGCAAAAAGGAATGCAACACCGATCAAGATTATCCTCAATGGACTAGGCTGCTGTTTCCCCAGTAAAATGGGTCTACAAGGTATGAAATGTATACTCCTCCAAAGCAGTCATCAGCAAAGTAGATGTGAAATAACTGAGTTTATTGGTGACCCATTTTTAATCTAATTCAATGTCTTTGTTTATTTAGAGCAAGGTGATTTTTATTTGTAATCTGAAAATAAATAAATAAAATATCATGGTAATGTCATGAGAACAGATCCTGGTCAGTGGCACAGAGATTGTTTATAGGTCTGTATTATGAACCGTAGGCTCGTTATGAGTTATTTGATGGGGCTGTGTGAGGCAGTGCATCTAGTAGAGAATACTTATGTAATGAGGCATAAAGTGCTGCACATTGCTTTGTTTTTCAGAATCTGGATGAAAGTTTTTTTAAGTTAAATAGAGGCACATGAAAGTACACTATGGACTCATAGTATGCGTTTAAGGGGGTTGTCTGGGATTTTAAAAAATGTGATTAAGAGTAAGCAATAAGATAAAATAAATACTCATTCAACTCTGTTGCTCCAGCATTGCCACTTCAGTGGTCCCCTCCAGCCCTGCAGCAATTGCATCCCATAGATCATTCACATGATTCCTGCCTCAGTGGTAATGTGTTGTATACAGTGCCTTGTGAAAGTGTTTGGCCCCCTGGAACTTTTCAACCTTTTGCCATATTTCAAACAAAAAGATATAACATTTTAAATTTTTGGTGAAGAATCAACAACAAGTGGGTCATAATTGTGAAGTGGAACGAAATTTATTGGATAATTTAAACTTTTTTTGTAATAATAAAACTGAAAACTGGGGCATGCAAAATTATTCGACCCCCTTGCATTAATACTTTGTTGCACCACCTTTTGCTGCGATTACAGTTTCAAGTTGCTTGGGGTATGTCTCCATCAGTTTTGCACATCTAGAGACTGAAATTCTTGCCCATTCTTCCTTGCAAAACAGCTCGAGCTCTTTGAGGTTGGATGGGGAGCGTTTGTGAACAGTAGTTTTCAGCTCTTTCCACATATTCTCAATTGGATTCAGATCTGGACTTTGACTTGGCCATTCTAAGACCTGGATACCTTTATTTTTTAACCATTCCATTGTAGATTTTGCTTTATGTTTGGGATCATTGTCTTGTTGGAAGATAAATCTCCGTCCTAGTCTCAGGTCTTTTGCAGACTCCAACAGGTTTTCATCCAGAATGGTCCTGTATTTGGCTCCATCTATCTTCCAATCAATTTTAACCATCTTCCCTGTCCCTGCTGATGAAAAGCAGGCCCAAACCATGATGCTGCCACCACCATGTTTGACAGAGGGGATGGTGTGTTCAGGGTGATGAGCTGTTTTACTTTGACGCCAAACATATCGTTTTGCATTGTTTCCAAAAAGTTCGATTTTGGTTTCATCTGACCAGAGCACCTTCTTCCACATGTTTGGTATGTCTCCCAGGTGGCTTGTGGCAAACTGTAAACGAGACTTTTTATGGATATCTTTGAGAAATGGCTTTCTTCTTGCCATTCTTCCACAAAGGCCAGATTTGTGAAGCGTTCGACTGATTGTTGTCCTATGGACAGACTCTCCCACCTCAGCTGTAGATCTCTGCAGTTCATCCAGAGTGATCATGGGCCTCTTGGCTGCATCTCTGATCAGTCTTCTCCTTGTTTGAGATGAAAGTTTAGAGGGACGGCCGGGTCTTGGTAGATTTGCAGTGGTCTGATACTCCTTCCATTTCAATATGAGTGCTCCTTGGGATGTTTAAAGTTTGGGAAATCTTTTGGTATCCAAATCCGGCTTTAAACTTTTCCACAACAGTATCACGGACCTGCCTGGTGTGTTCCTTGGTCTTCATTATGCTCTCTGTGCTTTAAACAGAACCCTGAGACTATCAGAGAGCAGGTGCATTTATACGGAGACTTGATTACACACAGGTGGATTCTATTTCTCTTCATCATTCATTTAGGACAACATTGGATCATTCAGAAATCCTCAATGAACTTCTGGAGTGAGTTTTCTGAACTGAAAGTAAATGGGCCAAATAATTTTGCACGCCCCACTTTTCAGTTTTATTATTACAAAAAAGGTTTAAATGATCCAATAAATTTCGTTCCACTTCACAATTATGACCCACTTGTTGATTCTTCACCAAAAATTTAAAATGTTATATCTTTTTGTTTGAAGCCTGAAATGTGGCAAAAGGTTGAAAAGTTCCAGGGGGCCGAATACTTTCGCAAGGCACTGTATGTGTAAGTGTCACCACTGAGGTGAGTCATTCGTTGCAGCAGTAATATGAATGATGTTCAAGACTCAATCATCGTAGGACTGGTACGGACCACTGAAGTGGTGGCACTGGAGAAGTGGGGGGTGAGTATTAGTTATTTTTTATTTATTTAATTAAATTAATGTATTCATTATTTTATCACATTATCTACTGTGAGGCAGCGACAGGTAAGGCAGTGACAGGTGCCGTATTTGAGGGAAGATACGTGTCACCCAGAATGCTGCAGGAAGCATTCTGAGTAGGAGTTCGGTTTATTAGGAGCGTGCCACCAAGGTGCCCAGCCTTGGTGGGGTAAAGGCCAGCAACTCTGTGTTCACTGAGGTAGTCAGTAAACAACCTTATAGTTAGAGTAGCTGGTTCCAGCTAGTCTGGGTCTGGCTTTTACTGGGAACAGGCAATGTGCTGGGTGGGTACCTGTTCCCCATGCTCCAGTTCAGGTTTTCAGGTGTGCTCATGTCCAGCATTTCTATTTAATCCTGCTGCTGGACTTAGGTGTGTCTCAGTCTGGAGAAGTGAGCAGTCAGTGTGGGGTAACACTGACTGTGTGTGCTGCATTTATTTGACCCAGCTGCGATCCGGAATTATGGCTGTATCATTTGCAGAGCTAAATAAACAAGGACTTTGGAGAAGCTTGTGGTGTCCCTGCCTCTTTTCACTGGTCAAGTGAGTACGATTCCTTACACTACTCTTTGCCATATTTTTCCAATATCCCAGACAACTGTCCAGCCATTTTAATGCTCCAGATATACAACTGATATACAAATATTGGCCAACATTTACTAATATGAGTGCACCTAGATTGTGGTGTAAATTGCACATCCAGATTTACAGAAAATAACTGCGCCTAGTGCAAAAAGTGGGCACGGCTTAATGGAAAAATGTATGGCCTAATATGTTATTATTATTTATTTGAATGCACCATTAATTCTACAACCCTGTAAATCAAGATGGGTTATGCATACATAATTCAAAAAAGACAAATATGATAAGCAAAAAAACTATTAACAGACTGCTACAGAGAGACAGAGGGCCCTGTCTGCTAGATATTACAATCTACAAGGGAAAAGGAAAGATATAGTAGGTGAAGGTAAAAGCTACCTATCTGGCTGTGTGGTGGCAGTATGCTTATTGCAGGTGGTAGGTTTTCCTGAAGATGTAGGTTTTCAGGTATCTCTGAAAGTTTGGATGTTGGGGGAGAGTCTGATGTCCTGGAGTAGCAAGTTCTAGAGTATGGGGCATGCACATGAGAAATGTTGGAGACGAGAGGAGAACAAAGAAGTAGGTTCTGTGAGTATCAGAGAGTATGTGTGGGGATGTATCTGGAAAGTAAGTCAGAGGTGTAAGGAGGGAAATGGTTGTGGATGCCCTTAATAGTTGTGGATACCCTTATATGTTAGTATTTTAAATTAAAAGCGTTTATTGGATTTTATAGTTATTTTTATGAAATAGTAGCAGAAGGACCCGGCTTTGCCTGGGTATATTTAATCTATTTCATTTAATGTTTCTGTGTGTCGTTTGAGAGAGAAAGTCAATGCAGCTGACAGAAGTTGATTTATGCCTTCATTTTTTCAATCCCTATTGGCTGTGGAGTGGGAGGGGGCGTGACCTGACTGGGTCGAGGGTGTGATTTAGCAGGACTTGGGGGAGGGGAATGCTTTTAAGTCCTTCTTTTGAGGGTGGCCTGAATTACAGGTCAATGCCATGGTAATTTATGAGGAAACACAGTGGGTAGCAGTGGAAGAAAACATTGCTTTGCACGGGTATATTTATTCTATTTCATTTAATGTTTGTGTGTGTCATTGCATAGAGAAAGTCATCCTCCCTCCCACCCCTGCAGCTGACAAAGCTGACAGAAGTTGATTTTTACCTTCAATTTTTTAATCCCCGTTGGCTGCGGAGTGGGAGGGGGCGTGGCCTGACCAAGTCGGGGGGCATAACTTAGAGAGACCTGGGGCGGGGGTTTTAAGTCCTTCTTTTGAGGGTCGCCTGAATTACAGGTCAATGCCATGGTAATTTATGATGACACGCAATGGGTAGCAGTGGAAGAAAACATCCTTTATTACTACTGAACGGTCTTAGTCTGGTTTAGCGGGACCTTGCGGGGGTTGCTTTTAAGTCCTTCTTTTGAGGGTGGCCTGAATTACAGGTGGATGCCATGGTAATTTATGAGGAAACACAGTGGGTAGCAGTAGAAAAAAACATCTTTTATTACTACTGAACGAATAATATGTGAAATTTACATTATATTAGGTAATGTTTGATGATGAATTAGTCTAAAACATTAGTTATATTTATGGTAACCGGAATACCCCTTTAACAGTGTCATCCACAGCGCTCTGCCCCTTTAAAGCAGTGAAGAGAAATGGCTGGGTTGCTATTTACATGACCTCCTCAGTTGGCTGCTAATTACCTGGCTGGGTTGTTATGGAAACCGGTGTGTATGTGGAGAGAATGGCAGTTGGGATTTGAAAACAAAATGCTCCCAGGCTAATATTGGATAATGCAGGTCATATTTTGGGAATATCTCGGGAACGGTACATCCTGGAGAGCTGAGATCCGGTCTAAAACCTTCCCGGACACCTGATGTACCTGTGTGCCGAATTTGGTGAAAATCGGTCCAGTAGTTTGGTCGCGCATAGAGAACAGACAGATAGACAGACAGAAACTCATTTTTATAATATAAGGAGATGGACAAGAAATAATAAAATAAATATGAAAATATGCAAATAAAGGTCACAGAGTATCATTGAAAACATCATGAGAAAGAGTTTTGTGACGCATATCTAAATAGTAGAGACAACAATCTAGTGATATGTAGCAACATACTAACAAGAAAGAAATCAAGCAGCATAGTAATCACAAGTAAATGTAACAAATGACCTATAATTTGTAGGGTCAGGGTATAATGACCTAATGGGAGGGGAGAGAAGAAAAAAAAAGGGGGGGCAGGCAAGAGAAGAAGAGGTGAGTCGGAAAGATAAAAAGTGGAGAGAAGATTCCCAAAAGTCTGATGGGAACTAGATAGGGAAGTCTTAGGAAATAAGTATGAGAATGATCAGGCTGATCTTTAGGATCCCAAGCTACGGAATTCCTCCCAGGGTTCCGAAACTTTTAGGAAAAGCACAGATTTTTGAGAGGTATGGGCAATTAACTCCTCCATTCTCTGATACAGCATTACTTACTTGAACCACTTCTCCAGAGTAGGAGGACTTGTTGACTTCCATCAACGAGGAATCACTGCCTTTGCAGCTTGAATGAGATATTTTAAGAGCGATTTCTTGTATGCTTTAATATTGAGATCGAAGATATAGAGAAAAAATGCTTTTTGGTGAATTTGGCATCGGGAAACCAGTAATGTTTAATATAGCCCTGTGAACTGAGTCCCAAAAGGGTCTTAATGCTTAGCAATGCCACCATGTGTGTAACAAGGTGCCTTCTGCTGAACCACAGCGCCAACATCTGTCTGAAACAGATGGGTACTATTTGTGTAGTAAAGTTGGCATTCTGTATCACCTGGACAGAATTTTATAACAAGTCTCTTGTGCCTTTGTGGCTAATAGGGCCTTGTGTGTGAACGTGAAACATCTGTGCCACTGAGACGAGGAAAAAGTAATATTTAAAGAGACTGTCACCAGGATCAACCCTATTAAACCAGATATACTGCCTGGTAGGGCTCATCATGCTGATTAAAACAATATCTTTCTTTTGTCTGTATGATAAACAGCTGCAGAGAAATCAGAGGTTTTATTTATATGCAAATGAGCAATTGGAGCACCAAGAGGCGGGGCTGAATCATCTGAGCACTTCTATACAACACCCCCTATGCTCTGCACACTCCCTCCACCCCTTGATTGACAGGCTGTGGGCAGAGCGTGCAGAACACTGCAGGTGTTACATAGCAGTGTTTAGAATATTCAGCCCCGCCTCTTGGTGCTCCAATTGCTAATTTGCATATGAATACAACCTCTGATTTCTCTGCAGCTGTTTATCATACAGACAAAAGAAAGGTACAGTTTTAATCAGGATGATGAGCCCTACCAGCCAGTATGTCTGGTTTAATAGGGTTGATCCCGGTGACAGAGCCTCTTTAAGTCTCTTTCCAAGTGTGCACAAAACGGGAGGGGCAATGAGGTCCTCTGTTGTAGTAGTAGTTTGTATGTAAAAGAAATGTCACAAAACACCGCCGAGGGTGCAAGGCAAGCTTGTTCAAAGGTCGTTAGATTCCTGGTAAGATTGTGGGATGTGCGTAAGGAGGTGAAAAAATGTTGGAGATGAATATATTCAAAATAATGTTTTGATGAAGGGGGTGTGTCATACAGAATGGAAGATAAGGGTTTCAAGGAGGTATTGTTAGTATTTTAAACTGAATTCGCTGGGCAATGTGAAGCTGGTGAAGGGAATGGCAAAGGGTAGAGGCAGAGGAGAAATGAGGGGAGAGGTGAATTAACGGGGCAACACAGTTCAGAATGGATTGGAGGGGTGTGAGAGTGCTAGATGAGAGGCCACAGAGGAGAATGTTGCAGTAGTCTAGGCGGGAGATTACCAGGGCATGCAATAACATTTTAGTTTACTCAGGGGTGATGAAGGAGCCAATACGAGAGATGTTCTTGAGTTAAAAGCGGCAGGTGGAGGTAAGGGTTTGGATATCTGGTCTGTTGTGCCCAGACAATGGACCTGTGAGACTGGAGAAAGAGTGGTGCTATTAACTGTAATGGATAGGTCAAGTAGGGGGTAGAGTGACATGGGGGAAAGATGATGAATTCAGTTTTCTCCATGTTGAATTTTAAGAAGTGGGAGTAGAAGAATAAAGAAATAGCTAATAGACATGCTGGGATTCTGGATAGAAGGGACGTGATTTCTAGGTCAGAGAGGTAGATTTAAGTGTCATCAGTGTCCTCAGCCTAGAGGTGGTATTGGAAGCCATGGGACTGTATAAACGAGGACAGAACACAAGGGACACCAGAGAGGGGACGTGTGTATGAATGGGAAATGCTCTCTGGTGGGAAATATATCCTCTGGTGATATAAGAGGAGATCCAGGAGTGGGCCAGGTCCAGGTCTCTTATGGGATGAGAGGGTTTGTAACATTAGAGAGTGTTTGACTGTGTCAAAGGCAGTGAACAGGTCAAGAAGGAGAAATAAATAAAGAGGATGAGTCCAGGGAGGGCTTCTTGAGTATGGGCGTGATGTTTGCATGCTTAAAAGAGGAAGGGAAGATACCAGTGATTAGTGATAGATTGAAAGAGGTGGGTTAGGGCAGGGATAACTATAGTGGTGAGGCTAAGAATGAGGTCAGAGGCGATTGGGTCAAGGGCACAGGTGGTGAGGTGTGATTTGGAAATTAAAGTGTAAAGCTTTTCTTCAGTGATTGTGGTAAACTGGGTTATATAAGAAGAGCACTAAGCAATCGAGTAGATGGACTCTGGGTTATTGCTTGAAGCTTTCTCGGATTTTTGTCAATTTTATCTTTGAAATATGAGGCCAAGTCTTTGGTGGAGATGAGGGGTGTGGGAGGGGGCATCAGGGGATGGAGTAGAGAGTTGAAGGTATTAAACAATTGTTTGGGATTGTGGGAAAGGGATGATATAAGAGTAGTAAAGCAATCTTGTTTAGAAGTGGTGAGAGCAGACTTGAAGTTGAGGGCAGATTGTTTCTATGAGATGACGTTTTCGTTTGAGTGGGTTTTCTCCCAGCGTTATTCTGACCCATTTTGCCCTAATGCCCAAATCAAGTGTAAAACTCTCTATTAAGCTAAGCTTAACAATAGTTAGACAGAAGTGTCTAGCCATTTACCAAATTTATCATCCAGCATGAGATTTAAAAAATTTGGTGCATGTCTAGACTGCCTACATTCACTTCATCTACAGTCATGGCCAAAAGTTTTGAGAATGATACAAATATTAATTTTTACAAAGTCTACTGCTTCAGTTTTGATAATGGCAATTTGCATATACTCCAGAATGTTATAAAGAGTGATCAGCTTAACAGCAATTACTTGCAAAGTCAATATTTGCCTAGAAAATGAACTTTATCCCCCAAAACACATTTCAACATCATTGCAGCCCTGCCTTAAAAGGACCAGCTAACATCGTTTCAGTGATTGCTCCATTAACACAGGTGTGGGTGTTGATGAGGACAGGGCTGGAGATCAATCTGTCATGACTGAGTGAGAATGACACCACTGGATACTTTAAAAGGAGGCTGGTGCTTGGCATCATTGTTTCTCTTCTGTTAACCATGGTTATCTCTAAAGAAACACATGCAGTCATCATTGCACTGCACAAAAATGGCCTAACAGGGAAGAGTATCGCAGCTAGAAAGATTGCACCTCAGTCAACAATCTATCGCATCATCAAGAACTTCAAGGAGAGAGGTTCCATTGTTGCCAAAAAGGCTCCAGGGTGCCCAAGAAAGACCAGCAAGCGCCAGGACAGTCTCTTAAAAGTGTTTCAGCTGCAGGATCGGGCTACCAGCAGTGCAGAGCTTGCTCAGGAATGGCAGCAGGCAGGTGTGAGTGCATCTGCACGCACTGTGAGGCAGAGACTCTTGGAGCAAGGCCTGGTCTCAAGGAGGGCAGCAAAGAAGCCACTTCTCTCCAGAAAAAACATCAGGGACAGACTGATATTCTGAAAAAGGTACAGGGAGTACTGGGGTAAAGTCATTTTCTCTGATGAATCCCCTTTTCGATTGTTTGGGACATCTGGAAAACAGCTTATTCGGAGAAGACGAGGTGAGCGCTACCACCAGTCTTGTCTCATGCCAACTGTAAAGCATCCTGAAACCATTCATGTGTGGGGTTGCTTCTCAGCCAAGGGAATCGGCTCTCTCACAGTCTTGCCTAAAAACACAGCCATGAATAAAGAATGGTACCAGAATGTCCTCCGAGAGCAACTTCTCCCAACCGTCCAAGAGCAGTTTGGCGATCAACAATGCCTTTTCCAGCATGATGGAGCACCTTGCCATAAAGCAAAGGTGATAACTAAATGGCTCAGGGAACAAAACATAGAGATTTTGGGTCCATGGCCTGGAAACTCCCCAGATCTTAATCCCATTGAGAACTTGTGGTCAATCATCAAGAGACGGGTGGACAAACAAAAACCTACAAATTCTGACAAAATGCAAGCATTGATTGTGCAAGAATGGACTGCTATCAGTCAGGATTTGGTCCAGAAGTTGATTGAGAGCATGCCAGGGAGAATTGCAGAGGTCCTGAAGAAGAAGGGTCAACACTACAAATATTGACTTGCTGCATTAACTCATTCTAACTGTCAATAAAAGCTTTTGTTACTCATAATATGATTGCAATTATATTTCTGTATGTGATAAAAACATCTGACAAACACACATAAAAACCAGAGGGTAGCAGATCATGTGAAAATATAATATTTGTGTCATTCTCAAAACTTTTGGCCATGACTGTACAGGATTAGTAAACCTGTCCAAATGTCTCCAGTGACCAAGATTTTTCCAGCCATCGATTGTTTCAATAAGGAGTGCATGTACAAGATGACACTGAATTCATACAAATACACAGTGATGTAAATAACAGTACACATTTGTGACAACTTGTTAATTTTTTCGTCGACTGAGTGACTGCAATGTATAATTAATTGGTGTTCCCATTTTAAACATATATGCCATAAATTTCAAACAGCATGAACTGACGTATATTCTTAGAAACGTCATGGTGTCATGATGGTGACCCCCGGCCACGTGGCCTATTAGGATAGATGAACATCACATAGAGCGTCCTTAGCTTTAGAACCCCATTTATGAGCCAAAAAGGATATCCACTTTGCAAGAGTGGTTCCCATTCTGAAGAACTCAAGCCTTCTTTATCTGAATGGCCATCGGGCACTGCTGTATTTCTGCTGCAGCGACCAGAGATGCCTGGCTGATCACAGCTTTTCAATTAAGATCAACTGTTTGCTAGAGTTGTCAGTAGTGGGACCTAGGGTGATCATCTGATTGCCCCGGCGGCTGCTTTTTGAAATGGGTTGTTTCTAATAACACAATCCCTGATTATCTATATTGTTTTGCCCATGCCTGGAATTTAGGTCTTATCAGAGAATGAACACTAGGAGGCATTACTGAGTATAAGATCATCAGCCTATCCAATTAGTCCTAATGAGTGCTCCTGAATGACTTTTCCTTGGTGTCAGGGCCCTCGTGCAGATAAGAAGTGAACTAGTGATTCTTATCTTTAGCCAATCTTAATGAACGCAGGCTATATCCATATGTAATTAACGGGAGCACCGATCACTTTAATTACTCTTATACCCCTTCAGTCACCTGTGGAGGTTATATACACTAAATCATTATACTTTGCTTCTTGCTCATTTCAGCTCTCTCACTTCAACATGAAATGCTATTTTAGCAGTTAACACCACCCAACATCTCATACAGGTTTTTAAATTATACAGCCTGTAAATCAGGATTCAGAATCCCTCCATTTAATAGCTTTTGTGTCAAAGGTATAGCTTCTAACCATTCTGAACAGCTTCCATTCAAGCAAATTCCACAGGGAAAATACTTCTTGCCTTTTACCAGAAAATGCCATTAATAACTTATTGACTGAGCATGCACTGAGCAAGAACATTGGTAATATTATTTAGCTTGGAGGCAGCTCTGTTGAGCATCTGTATGCCTAGGATAGTGTTATGCCTCATGCCGGGAAGAAAAGTCCCACTTTTGGGGACTTTGTGAAAGAATAATTTGTTCATACTTCAACACATTAACCTATAAGAAATGTTTTTTTTCTATCTCTTGAATATTATTGTATATAGTGATGGGTTCAATTTGGGTAGCTGGGTTTAACCATTTAGTGACCACTAACATGTCTTTTTATGGAGGTCACTAAGGTGTCTTAGACAGTGGAGAGCAGGGGCTCAGCTCTCCCATGCATTGGAGAGCAGAGGCTCTGCCGCAGTCAATAGTGCTCATGGCATCCAAGTAGTTTAGAGGGAGGGAGTTCCCTCTGCCTCTGACCGAAACTCCACAAATGAGACTGTGGGGTGTTGATGTCTGTGCACGCAGTCTGCAGCCTAATGAAGGCTGTACAGGCCTGCCTCCAGCAGTTCTAGCAGGCCCCTCCTTTCTGGTGCAGCCTGCTGATCGATCTCAGTACAGCATTGACAGTAAAATACATTGGACTGCATGAACAGTGCAATGTACTTTAGAAGCTATCAAAATATCAACTATTATAGTCATCTTGTGGGACCATTAAATTGTTAAAAAAAAGGTTTAATGAAACAAAACATTCAAAAATACACCTTTTTCCATTGAAAAAAATCCACTTTTTTATTTAACAAATTGCAAACATAAAATATCCTCCTCGTACATGTGCTTGGTATCACCGCATCTGTAACAACCAACACTACACGTGGGGGAGTGGCATTCCCTGTGAACCTTACACTCCCGCTCATCTACTTAGTGCTTTTAATCAGAGTATCTCATAGCTGGATCGTACATTGCGCTGAAATTTGTAGGCCAAAAGCCCAGAAGATGTAAGTCTATTAGTGTAGGTCCCATCTGTTAGAAGCCACCTTGTCGCTGGTAGGTGGGCCCAACATATTCTTGATCAAAAATATGCATAAAGAGCTTCTAATCTTTATATAATAAGTATAACAGTAAAGCAATCTATATTTATTCATGTTTTCAACGTTCACACTCGTCTTTGTGCAATAAGCAGTGTGTCGCTACTTATAGTTCAATGCATTGTGTTGCAGGTATTGTGAACCATTTTTATTTATAGTTTGGAGGTGCTGGTTTAATTGTCCTGTGTATTAGATAGAGAGATACATAGATAGATAGATAGATAGATAGATAGATAGATAGATAGATAGATATTTTATAATTGAAGCTTTGCAGAATCTCTAAAGATTACACAGGCAAAATAGGATTTTAAAATCAATAGTATGTTCATAATTGCACTGGATTGTTCTAAGAAAAGTTGTGTGTCTCTCAACAATTTATATGAGTTGTCTAAGTGGTATTCTTTCTCATTATGGAGAGCCAATGGTACACTGAGTATCCAAGTGCAGTATTGTAGACTAGGCAATGCCCCTACTATGCCAAGTAGCCGAGTACGTGTGTGCAGTATTGTAGTCTATGTGATGTGCCTGATATGACGAGTATGTGAGTGCAGTATTGTAGACAAGGCAATGTCCCTCTTGGTTGCTAGGAAAAATATTCAAATTATCTTTCCTAAACCTATTTGATGCCAGCAGATGTTAGACATAATAGATTGCATGCAATTTACCTGGAAATCCAGAGGAGTGTTGTCTATTCTACAATAGTTATCACGTGTATCAACTGGTCTCCACTCCATAATAGAAATAGCAGCGCACCCCCCCCCCAGAGGTTCCCCCTAAGGTCTTGTAGCTAAAAATGTTTTTGTTATCTTCCTTTCTTTGATTAAGAGCTTTTGTCCTGTAAGAACAAGCTGTAGATGTGAGACTGACTTAGCTATTCTTCTAGCTTTGCTATGTAAGCCTGACAGACATGGCAGGCTTCTAGAAACATTCTCTAAGTATACTGATTATTTTTTTTATGGAAACATCACATTATTGCTGCTAATATGTTGGCTATATGTTAATGCTATGAATCCTTCATCCCATGTCAAAAGAGATCTAATTACTGAACAGGCTGTTGTACACTGAACTCCTTGGGGCATATTTACAAAAATACCATAAGTCCCAACTTTGTAAATTAATAAAGAGGGACACATTGCGCACTGCAGCAAATTGTTTCAGTACTAGGCCTCACCTCTAACTCCGCCCAAAACATATCTATACACCTAATCTCACCCAGTCCCCTTAAAGCTCCACATAGTAAATATTCCCGTTATGTCCCCCATTAATATGCCCAGCTGTGCCCCCAGTAATATGCCCATATATAAGCCCCCAGTAATATGACCAGCTGTGCCCCTAGTAATATGCCCTGTTATGTGCCCCCTAGTAATATGCCCTGTTATGTGCCCCCCAGTAATATGCCCTGTTATGTGCCCCCAGTAATATGCCCAGCTGTGTCCCCCAGTAATATGCCCTGTTATGTGTCCCCAGTAATATGCCCAGCTGTGACCCCGGTAATAAGTTGTGCCCCCAGTAACATGCCCACATTGTGCTGCCCCCCAGTAATATGTTGGGGCCCTGTAATATGCCCACATTGTGCCCCCAGTAATAAGCTGTGCCCCCAGTGACATGCCTACATTGTGCCCCCCAATAATATGTTGTGCCCCCACAGTAATATGCCCACCTTGTGCTACTCACAGAAAGTTAAAAAAATAAACACTATATACTTACCTTCTTCCTAGGAGCATCTGCAGGAGCACTAGGACATTGGTTGATCTGGTCTGTGGAGGGGGTGGGGCCAAGGCTGACGGCCGGCTCCGCCCAGACCAGAGGTATGAAGAGCCTGCAGGGGTAACAGAGGGCAAACTGCAATCTGGGACTGTCCTGCTGGATCCGGGACAGTTGGGAGGTATGAAATACTGATATACAGAAGTCATAAAATTTTGCAATTACCTGCCGCTTTCCTCCTTTTTTTAAGAAAGTCAGCAAATGTGTCCCACTGGCATGTATCTTGGTAGCATTTAAACTGCATTCCATTGGTATAATCCACTATACAGTACCTCCACCTAAGGCCTAAAGGCTTCATTCATGTGATCAAGTATTGTACATTTACCTGTTTTTCATGCAATCAAATGTCTATGGGGCTGCATCATGGACTATAGGCATGCTATTGTATAGTGACTCTATGAAATAATGTTTCTGGAAGAGTATATATCACAGTATGTGTTCCTCGTTGTCTCTAGTGACCAAGATTTGTCAGACATGGATAGTTTTAATAAAGAAAACAAAATAAGATCATAGTGAAGTGGTTTTTTTTGTGTTTTTTTAAGTTATTGCTCTTTTATACATTAGAAGATCTATGGGCAACAGCTTTAATTAAAGATTAATACTGGCATTACATATAGTGAGTTTTCCTTGTTAATATGAAGCACTACAAATATTGGGGTGAGTTCTGTTTGAAATCCCTGGTGGCTACTGGAAATTTATATGAGAATGGTGGCACTGGCAATGTCTTTCAGGCGGGTATTCTATATGAAGCAAGTGCCATTGATTTACTACCAATATCTAAGCATTTGGTTTAACACTTCTCCACCAAAAATGCCTAAGATAGATAACAACATGCCTCGATTTCACCCCAAAAATTTTTTCTAATCCAGTTTTGAACTACACAACTGAGTGATGTCACTGGCCACAGCTGCAAACCATTACACAGCCCATTAGGAGTAAACACACCAAAGTTAATGTCTGCTATTAAATCAGGGGCGTAGCTATAGGGGTGCAGAGGTAGCAGTCGCTACCAGGCGCAGGAGCCTAAGGGGGCCCAAAGGCCCCTGTGGTGCATAAGAAGATAGCAGTATTATAGTAAGTGCATGCTGGTCAAGTTACACCTCTGGCTGGAGGAAAGGGGTTAGGTCAAGAATTTGGCATGGGGCGTGGTGTTAAATTTTTGACTCAAGCATCAGGTAGGCTATGTGCTTCCCTCCCCCACAAAGCACTGAGGGAAGGGTGGCCCAAGGTGAACTATTGCACCAGGGCCCATGAGCCTTTAGCTACGCCCCTGTATTAAAGATTTCTCCAAATTTGTTTCTGGTCTGATTCTGACGAATCAGTTGAAAGATCGATAAGGTTTCAGTTGACCTGAATCTCCTAGGATTCATATTTTCTCCAATCCTGAGATACACAGCAACACTAACTCACCCTATCCAATCTTTCTATCAAGTAATTCAATCTACCTAACTAAATTTTTATACTTGAACTATAAGCTAAATATTTTTCCAATCCTTGACACTAAAATGGCTCTCTTGTGTGTCTAATTGTGTTCTATCATATCAGCAGCTGAGCTCAGAATGGTATCTCTGCTTGGGGCATAACACAGTGCCTAATAGAAAAGTCAATATCCAACCGCCCAGTGGAACTGTGGCATTGCAGCAGTTGTGTCTGGTTGCCAGGGAAAAAATACATTGTGATGTAAGCCTCTAAGCCTGGGGCCAATAAAGGAGTAGACCAGAGTATTAGGGCATCAGCTTGTTCAGCTCACAGGTCCACCTGGGAAGAAATGTTTTTGAAGCTCCCATTCTTATCCAACCGAATCAGGATAGATGTTACTTTGTGGAGGTCCATGCTTCTGAGGTAGGAGTGGAAGCGGTTTTGTCTCAGGGTCTACATTTACTTATTTGAAAACTTGTTCGTATTTTCCAGAAATTGTTCCTCTGTAGAAGCTAATTATGCTACAGGCAACTGTGAGCTTCTGCCCATTAAGTGGGCCTTTGAGGAATGGCCTTTGAGAGGGGTAAACAATAGATTGCAGTTCTCATGGACCACAAATATTCGACATTTCTGGAGTCTGCCAAAAGACTCAACCCTAGACAGGTGCGTTGGGATTTGTTTTTTTTATACTTTTGATTTTATTGTCACTTATAGTTGGGGATAGAAGAATATCAAGGCAGATGCCTTGTCCAGAAGCTTCTGTGCCACCCAAGGTCTGAGCAGGTTCCAATTTTACCTGCAGGCATTGTCGTTTCCACTATTTCTTCTGATCTGGCTTCCGAGATATCTGCTAATCAGAATCAGGTACCCAAGGGTATTACTGCAGGTATATTTTTCATCCCAGAGGGGTTTCAAATCCCATTACTGTCCAAGCTTCCTGAATCTGTTCTGAGTGAACACCAGGGTATTAAGGGGACTTAGAGGTGGGTTACTAGGCACTATTGGTGGCCTACTATGACTAAGGATATTCAGACTTACCGTATTTTTCGCTTTATAAGACGTACCCGATGATAAGACGGACCCCAGATTTTAGAGTAGGAAAATAAGAAAAAAATATTTTTCATCAGACCCTATATCAGATCCTCATATGAGACCCCCCCATAAATATCAGGACATCACATCAGACCCCCATATCAGCCCTCCATGTCAGCCCCCCATCAGACCTCAATTCAGCCCTTTCAGAGCCCAATCAGACCTCAGATCAGCCCCCATCAGATCTCAAATCAGCCCACTCAGCCCCCATCAGACCTCAAATCAGCCACCATCAGACCTCAAATTAGCCCCCATCAGACCTCAGATCAGCCCACTCAGCCCCACCAGACCTCAAATTAGCCCCCTTCAGACCTCAGATCAGCCCACTCATCCACCATCAGACCTCAGATCAGCCCCATAAAACTAAAATTAAAAAAACTTCTCTTACCTTTCTGGTGCTGCGGCTCCGCTCCGAGTCCGGCACTCCTCTGTCTTCCACTGCCGGCGCTGCACTGTTACCTGACTGCGTGCAGCGTCAGGTCATAGTGCGCGCACTATGTCCTGACGCTGTACGGGGTCAGAACCATGCAGCGCCGGGAGGAGAAGATAATGGAGTGCCGGAGCGGAGAGGAGGGTAAGTATTCTAAGCGTTTGCAGCGCTTCTTCCCAGCTCCCGGCACCTAATGAATACTAGTGAGCACTTCCATAATGGAAGCGCTTCCTAGTGTTCGCTTTATAAGACACACGGCCATTTTCCCCCTACTTTTGGTGGAAAAAAAGTGCATCTTATAAAGCGAAAAATACGGTATGTTTGATGGGCCAGGTCCAAAGCCCCCAGATCTGCTGGAGAGTTTCCTCGTAGGACTTGGTTACACATCTCCATGGATTTCATCAAAGATCTTCCATGCTCCCTAGAAAAGACTGTGATCTGGGTGGTGGTTTACAGGTTTTCTAAAATGTCTCATTTTGTTCCATAAGAAAACTTCCTTCAGCTATGAAATTATCCTCAGTGTTTTAGATCATATTGTCAAGATCCATGGCATTCCAGAAAATATTATGTCTGGTGTTCAATTTTTGTAAAAAAATTTGGAGATAATTTTGCTGTTGTTTGGGTGTCACTCTCTCGCTCTCTTCAGCCTTTTACCCAGAGACTAATGGGCAGACTGAAAGGCAAATTTAGACAGGATACAATCTAAATAAGCTTAAATGAAATTGCCAAAATTGTAAATACCCCTAAGTAAAGAAATCAGAAGAAAAATAAGACTGGCAGGAGAGGACAAGATGTAAAATGTCCCGACAATAGAAAAGCACCCAGCCAAACAAAGTAATGAGTGATAAAATTTGAAATGGTATCATAAATAGAGATTAGCGAGCATACTAATGCTCGTTCGAATATTAGGGTACTAGTAAGTGCTCGCTGCTCGGACGAGTATCTCGCCATGCTCAAGGAAATGGCAACTAACGCATCGTGCTTTTTTGGCGCCTATAAACACAGCCAATCACAAGCCAGGAGACTCTACAGTACACCCAGCATCACGTGGGGCCCTTACATGTCGATAGCAGGGGTTGGCTGGCCTGATAAGGTGACCCTGGAATATACTAGTGACTGGCCGCGGTGCTCGGCTCAGATGCCGTCTGGATGTCGTTAGGGATAGAACTGCTGCCTTTCAGGGAGAGTGTTAGGGCCTGCATTTAGTTCTCTGTTAGGCAGGAATCACCCACAAAGAACCCAACAGCCCTTCTAAGGGCTACAAGACATTTTTTTTTGTCTCCTGGCTTGGCTGGCTGGCTGGCACTAGTAGTGCAGCTATCGCCATATATAACCCCCTTTTTTTATGTTATATCTCAGTGATACAAATCCATTGCACACAGCAGTGTGGAACCTTTCTGTGTGTCACAGGTCAGTACACTCACTATTTTCTGTCCAGGTGACACTTTCTATACGTCACAGAATAGAACCAAGTCATTTGCTACCTGTCAAGTATACAGCTTGATCCTAAAAATCTCTGTGCGACATTTGTCTGGGTCGCAGTCTAAATAGACACCGTCAGTAGGGTGTCAGTCAGCTCTACCATAGTTTCTGCACGTCACGTTCCAAAAAAAACAAAAATCCAAAACAATATATACAAAAAAAAATAGTTTTTTTGTTGTTTTAGCTCAGGGATACAAATCCATTTCACAAAGCTGCGTGTAACCTTTCTGTGTGTCACAGTTCAGCACACTCTCTCCAATCCGTATATTCTGTCCAGGTGACACTTTCTGTACGTCACAGAATACAACCAAGTCATTTGCTACCTGTCACGTATATAGATTGATCCTAAAAATCTCTGTGCGACATTTGTCTGGGTTGCAGTCTAAATAGCCACCGTCAGTAGGGTGTCAGTCAGCTCTACCATAGTTTCTGCACGTCACGTTCCAAAAAAAACAAATATCCAAAACAATATATACAAGAAAAAATAGTTTTTTTGTTGTTTTAGCTCAGTGATACAAATCCATTTCACACAGCTGCGTTTAACCTTTCTGTGTGTCACAGTTCAGCACACTCTCTCCAATCCATATATTCTGTCCAGGTGACACTTTCTGTACGTCACAGAATAGAACCAAGTCATTAGCTACCTGTCAAGTATACAGCTTGATCCTAAAAATCTCTGTGCGACATTTGTCTGGGTCGCAGTCTAAATAGCCACCGTCAGTAGGGTGTCAGTCAGCTCTACCATAGCTTCTGCACGTCACGTTCCATAAAAAACAAAACTAAAAAAAAAAAATAAAAAATAAAATTAGTTTTTTTATTGTTTTAGCTCAGTGATACAAATCCATTTCACACAGCTGCGTTTAAACTTTCTGTGTGTCACAGTTCAGCACACTCTCTCCAATCCATATATTCTGTCCAGGTGACACTTTCTGTACGTCACAGAATACAACCAAGTCATTTGCTACCTGTCAAGTATACAGCTTGATCCTAAAAATCTCTGTGCGACATTTGTCTGGGTCGCAGTCTAAATAGCCACCGTCAGTAGGGTGTCAGTCAGCTCTACCATAGTTTCTGAACGTCACGTTCCAAAAAAAAACAAAACTAAAAAAAAATATAAAAAATTTAAAAAAAAATTAGTTTTTTTGTTGTTTTAGCTCAGTGATACAAATCCATTTCACACAGCTGCGTTTAACCGTTCTGTGTGTCACAGTTCAGCACACTCTCTCCAATCCATATATTCTGTCCAGGTGACACTTTCTGTACGTCACAGAATACAACCAAGCAGAGGCGTAGCTAGAGGTTCAGCACAGGGGGGGCGAAACATACTTGAGTGGGCCCCCCACTTGGCTTCCCAAACGCACGTTTCCAACTTCACAGGCACATACTACTAGTTGTGGTTATAATATTGTATTAGAAAGATGACTATATAAACTGCTAGATCATCTATGCTGTTAAGTACAGTACAATAGACTTTCTACATACCCTAGTCTAAATACTCTACCATATAATGCAGTAAAATATAGGAGAAATAGGATTAAAAAACAACGGGACTCCTATGTTAAAGGAAACCTGTCCCCAGTTTTTACATCAGTAAACTAACAGTCCCCTGCCCCCATCAGACCTCAGATCATCAGAATGTGCCCCCATCAGACCTCAGATCAGCGTACTGTGCCCCCATCACACATCAGATCAGCGTATTGTGCCCCATCAGACCTCAGATCAGCAGAATATGTCCCCATCAGACCTCACATCAGCCTACTGTGCCCCCATCAGACCTCAGATCAGCGTATTGTGCCCCATCAGACCCCAGATTGTGCCCCCATTAGACCTCACATCAGCCTACTGTGCCCCATCAGACCTCACATCAGCGTATTGTGCCCCATCAGACCTCACATCAGCGTATTGTGCCCCATCAGACCTCAGATCAACAGAATGTGCCCCCATCAGACCTCAGATCAGCCTACTGTGCCCCATCAGACCTCAGATCTGCGTATTGTGCCCATCAGACCTCAGATCAGCATATTGTGCCCCCATCAGACCTCAGATCAGCAGAATGTGCCCCATCAGACCTCAGATCAGCGTATTGTGCCCCATCAGACCTCAGATCAGCGTATTGTGCCCCCATCAGACCTCAGATCAGCGTATTGTGCCCCATCAGACCTCAGATCAGCGTACTGTGCCCCCATCAGACCTCAGATCAGCAGAATGTGCCCCCATCAGACCTCAGATCAGCGTATTGTGCCCCCATCAGATCTCAGATCAGCGTATTGTGCCCCCATCAGACCTCGGATTAGCCTACTGTGCCCCTATCAGACCTCACATCAGCCTACTGTGCCCCCATCAGACCTCAGATCAGCGTATTGTGCCCCCATCAGACCTCAGATCAGCGTTTTGTGCCCCCATCAGACCTCAGATCAGCGTACTGTGTCCCCATCAGACCTCAGATCAGCGTATTGAGCCCCCATCAGACCTCACATCAGCCTACTGTGCCCCCATCAGACCTCACATCAGCCTACTGTGCCCCCATCAGACCTCACATCAGCCTACTGTGCCCCCATCAGACCTCACATCAGCCTACTGTGCCCCCATCAGACCTCACATCAGCCTACTGTGCCCCCATCAGACCTCAACATCAGCCTAATGTGCCCCCATCAGACCTCACATCAGCGTATTGTGCCCCATCAGACCTCAGATCAGCTTAATGTGCTCCATCAGACCTCAGATCAGCGAATTGTGCCTCCATCAGACCTCAGATCAGCGTATTGTGCCCCCATCAGACCTCAGATCAGCGTATTGTGCCATCAGACCTCAGATCAGCAGACTGTGCCCCATCAGACCTCATATCAGCCTTCTGTGCCCCTATCAGACCTCAGATCAGTGTATTGTTCCCCATCAGACCTCAGATCAGCCCACCCGGTTTTTTATTTTAATCCTATGTGGCTGGGTGGGTTGATCTGAGGTCTGATGGGGGTCTCTAAATACAAGTGAGCGCTTCCATAATGGAAGCGCTCACTTGTATTCGCCTGATAGTAGGTAAGGTCCTCCTTGCTGGGCCCCCCTGAGTCACTGGGCCCGGAGCCGTCGCCCCCCCTGCCCCCCCGGTAGCTACGCCACTGCAACCAAGTCATTTGCTACCTGTCAAGTATACAGCTTGATCCTAAAAATCTCTGTGCGACATTTGTCTGGGTCGCAGTCTAACTAGCCACCGTCAGTAGGGTGTCAGTCAGCTCTACCATAGCTTCTGCACGTCACGTTCCAAAAAAAAAAAAAAAACTAAAAAAAATAAAAAATGAAAAATAAAATTAGTTTTTTTGTTGTTTTAGCTCAGTGATACAAATCCATTTCACACAGCTGCGTTTAACCTTTCTGTGTGTCACAGTTCAGCACACTCTCTCCAATCCATATATTCTGTCCAGGTGACACTTTCTGTACGTCACAGAATACAACCAAGTCATTTGCTACCTGTCAAGTATACAGCTTGATCCTAAAAATTTCTGTGCGACATTTGTCTGGGTCGCAGTCTAAATAGCCACCGTCAGTAGGGTGTCAGTCAGCTCTAACATAGTTTCTGCACGTCACGTTCCAAAAAAAACAAAAATCCAAAACAATATATACAAAAAAACTTTGTTTTTTTGTTGTTTTAGCTCAGTGATACAAATCCATTTCACACAGCTGCGTGTAACCTTTCTGTGTTTCACAGTTCAGCACACTCTCTCCAATCCATATATTCTGTCCAGGTGACACTTTCTGTACGTCACAGAATACAACCAAGTCATTTGCTACCTGTCACGTATATAGATTGATCCTAAAAATCTCTCTGCGACATTTGTCTGGGTCACAGTCTAAATAGCCACCGTCAGTAGGGTGTCAGTCAGCTCTACCATAGTTTCTGCACATCACGTTCCAAAAAAAACAAATATCCAAAACAATATATACAAAAAAAATTAGTTTTTTTGTTGTTTTAGCTCAGTGATACAAATCCATTTCACACAGCTGCGTTTAACCTTTCTGTGTGTCACAGTTCAGCAAACTCTCTCCAATCCATATATTCTGTCCAGGTGACACTTTCTGTACGTCACAGAATAGAACCAAGTCATTAGCTACCTGTCAAGTATACAGCTTGATCCTAAAAATCTCTGTGCGACATTTGTCTGGGTCGCAGTCTAAATAGCCACCATCAGTAGGGTGTCAGTCAGCTCTACCATAGCTTCTGCACGTCACGTTCCAAAAAAAACAAAAATAAAAAAAAAATTAAAAAAAAATTAGTTTTTTTATTGTTTTAGCTCAGTGATACAAATCCATTTCACACAGCTGCGTTTAAACTTTCTGTGTGTTACAGTTCAGCACACTCTCTCCAATCCATATATTCTGTCCAAGTGACACTTTCTGTACGTCACAGAATACAACCAAGTCATTTGCTACCTGTCCCCCATCAGACCTCACATCAGCGTATTGTGCCCCCATCAGACCTCAGATCAGCTTAATGTGCTCCATCAGACCTCAGATCAGCGTATTGTGCCTCCATCAGACCTCAGATCAGCGTATTGTGCCCCCATCAGACCTCAGATCAGCGTATTGTGCCATCAGACCTCAGATCAGCAGACTGTGCCCCCATCAGACCTCATATCAGCCTTCTGTGCCCCTATCAGACCTCAGATCAGCGTATTGTTCCCCCATCAGACCTCAGATCAGCCCACCCAGCCACATAGGATTAAAATAAAAAATCTTACTTACCTGTTCTGCGCTGCGGCTGCCCTCCGGTCCGCGATCCGCTCTCTTTCCTGGCCCGCGCACACTATGACCTGACGCTGAGGTTTTTTATTTTAATCCTATGTGGCTGGGTGGGCTGATCTGAGGTCTGATGGGGGTCTCTAAATACAAGTGAGCGCTTCCATAATGGAAGCGCTCACTTGTATTCGCCTGATAGTAGGTAAGGTCCTCCTAGCTGGGCCCCCTGAGTCACAAGGGGCCCGGAGCCGTCGCCCCCCCTGCCCCCCCGGTAGCTACGCCACTGCAACCAAGTCATTTGCTACCTGTCAAGTATACAGCTTGATCCTAAAAATCTCTGTGCGACATTTGTCTGGGTCGCAGTCTAAATAGCCACCGTCAGTAGGGTGTCAGTCAGCTCTACCATAGCTTCTGCACGTCACGTTCCAAAAAAAAACAAAACAAAAAAAAAAATAAAAAAATATAAAATAAAATTAGTTTTTTGTTGTTTTAGCTCAGTGATACAAATCCATTTCACACAGCTGCGTTTAACCTTTCTGTGTGTCACAGTTCAGCACACTCTCTCCAATCCATATATTCTGTCCAGGTGACACTTTCTGTACGTCACAGAATACAACCAAGTCATTTGCTACCGGTCAAGTATACAGCTTGATCCTAAAAATTTCTGTGCAAAATTTGTCTGGGTCACAGTCTAAATAGCCACCGTCAGTAGGGTGTCAGTCAGCTCTACCATAGTTTCTGCACGTCACGTTCCAAAAAAAAACAAAAATCCAAAACAATATATACAAAAAAAATTTGTTTTTTTGTTGTTTTAGCTCAGTGATACAAATCCATTTCACACAGCTGCGTGTAACCTTTCTGTGTGTCACAGTTCAGCACACTCTCTCCAATCCATATATTCTGTCCAGGTGACACTTTCTGTACGTCACAGAATACAACCAAGTCATTTGCTACCTGTCACGTATATAGATTGATCCTAAAAATCTCTCTGCGACATTTGTCTGGGTCACAGTCTAAATAGCCACCGTCAGTAGGGTGTCAGTCAGCTCTACCATAGTTTCTGCACGTCACGTTCCAAAAAAAAACAAAAATCCAAAACAATATATACAAAAAAAATTTGTTTTTTGTTGTTTTAGCTCAGTGATACAAATCCATTTCACACAGCTGCGTGTAACCTTTCTGTGTGTCACAGTTCAGCACACTCTCTCCAATCCATATATTCTGTCCAGGTGACACTTTCTGTACGTCACAGAATACAACCAAGTCATTTGCTACCTGTCACGTATATAGATTGATCCTAAAAATCTCTGTGCGACATTTGTCTGGGTCTCAGTCTAAATAGCCACCGTCAGTAGGGTGTCAGTCAGCTGTACCATAGTTTCTGCACGTCACGTTCCAAAAAAACAAAAATCCAAAACAAAATATACAAAAAATATTTTTTTTGTTGTTTTAGCTCAGTGATACAAATCCATTTCACACAGCTGCGTGTAACCTTTCTGTGTGTCACAGTTTAGCACACTCTCTCCAATCCATATATTCTGTCCAGGTGACACTTTCTGTACGTCACAGAATACAACCAAGTCATTTGCTACCTGTCACGTATATAGATTGATCCTAAAAATCTCTGTGCGACATTTATCTGGGTCGCAGTCTAAATAGCCACCGTCAGTAGGGTGTCAGTCAGCTCTACCATAGCTTCTGCACGTCACGTTCCAAAAAAAAAAAAATCCAAAACAAAATATACAAAAAAAATTTGTTTTTTGTTGTTTTAGCTCAGTGATACAAATCCATTTCACACAGCTGCGTGTAACCTTCTGTGTGTCACAGTTCAGCACACTCGCTCCAATCCATATATTCTGTCCAGGTGACACTTCTGTATGTCACAGAATAAAACCAAGTCATTTGCTACCTGTCACGTATATAGATTGATCCTAAAATCTCTGTGCGACATTTTATCTGGGTCTCAGTCTAAATAGCCACCGTCAGTAGGGTGTCAGTCAGCTCTACCATAGTTTCTGCACGTCACGTTCCAAAAAAACAAAAATCCAAAACAAAATATACCAAAAAAATTTGTTTTTTTTGTTGTTTTAGCTCAGTGATACAAATCCATTTCACACAGCTGCGTGTAACCTTTCTGTGTGTCACAGTTCCAGCACACTCGCTACAATCCATATATTCCTGTCCAGGTGACACTTTCTGTATGTCACAGAATAAAACCAAGTCATTTGCTACCTGTCACGTATATAGATTGATCCTAAAAATCTCTGTGCGACATTTGTCTGGGTCTCAGTCTAAATAGCCACCGTCAGTAGGGTGTCAGTCAGCTCTACCATAGTTTCTGCACGTCACGTTCCAAAAAAAAACAAAAATCCCAAACAATATATACAAAAAAAATTAGTTTTTTTGTTGTTTTAGCTTCAGTGATACAAATCCATTTCACACAGCTGCGTTTTAACCTTTTCTGTGTGTCACAGTTCAGCACACTCACTCCAATCCGTATATTCTGTCCAGGTGACACTTTCTGTACGTCACTTAATTAAACCAGACTGAACAAGTTTGTGGGTTTTCAGTACACCAGGCCCGTTTATTTTTTTTTTTTTTATATCATACACTTATATACAGAAAATGTTGAACCCCAGGGCTAAGGGTCGAGGACGAGGGCGTGGGCGTGGGCATTCAACTACTGCAGGGGCAGAGGCCGTGGTCCTGGGCAGGGTGAGACAGTACCTGCTGATGAGGGAGCTGTGGAACGCCGCAGAGCTACACTCCCTAGCTTCATGTCTCAACTTACAGGGACACGTGGTAGAGGACCGTTGAAACCACAACAGTGCAACAGCTGATCTCGTGGATTGCGGACAATGCTTCAAGTAATTTGTCCACCAGTCAGTCTTCCACGCAGTCCACCCACGTTACCTAAGGGAGCACTTCTCTGGCTCCTCCACCTCAACCTCCTTCCCCCCAGTCTGCCCCCTCCCAGGAAAATTTGGAATGCGATCCGGCATACTCTGAGGAACTGTTTTCTGGACCCTTCCCAGAGTCACAAACCACTTGTCACGAGTGGTCTTGCGTCTGGAATCAGACGTTCTGCGCGGCTTTCTAAGTGACAGGTTTGACAGGCTATTCCCTGTGGTTTGGGTGCTGTTCTCCACACCCCTTTCCCTCAGCTGTTGCCGCTGGGCAATTAGCTGTCTCCTACTTACCTCTTCCTCTCCCAGTATCCCTTGCGGTTTATATCTGCTACATCCTGGTTGAGAGTGGTGTGGATCTCGGCTGAGATCCTGTTGCTGAGTTTCTACTTAAAGTTAAGTGTTTTCCCTTCCTTTGGTTATTCCTGTTTGAGTCTCCTGTTCCTCCTTTCGCTTGGAGGAACGGGTTACTCTCTTGTGTCATTAGACTGCAGGGTGTTCTAGGGTTTACTCAGATTAGGTTCCTGTGTATGAGCTTTCCTACCACCCGGTTAGTTCATACTGGTAAGCCAGCTAGGCCTAGTCTTAGGGTCCCCTGCAGGAGGTGACCAGTTCCCTGGTTTTGTCTGTTCCATCCCTCATACGCTCGGTGTGGCTTTTCCCCCACACCCGAGCGTGACACCACTTCTCAGGTTGCTGCTGACCTCGTTCCCGATGCCCAAGTTTCCAACTGTCGCAGTCTGTGGGTGATGATGATGATGATGATGACAATGTTGAGTTAGTGGAA
>ONZH01000089.1:0-41870 GCA_900303285.1 Rhinella marina | reverse complement strand
GCATTTTGCTGAACCCTGCTGGATCCAGCAAAAACTCTAGTGTTAAAGTAGCCTTAGTCAGGTCCTAAACCAGTTGGGACAGGTAGTTGTCTTTGGTTATTGTCAAGAACCGCCTCATCTTTTGCCCTTAATAGTGGATCTTCTGTGGACTCTATTATATTCGGTGGCTTATTACAAACTGCTATAAGTATTTTATTATTGTTTTTGCCTCCATGTATTTCTAACCTCAGTGACCCTAAATGTTCACTTCCCTCACTTATATCTTCCAGGAGTGTGGGATGTAGACAGGACTTTACGTAAAGGCAGACCCCTCCCTGGTTTTGACAATCCTTTCTAAACAAACTGTAACCCTGTACATTAACTGCCCAGTCATTGCTATTAGAGATGGAAAGATTTGTTTTGATCCAAATAAATTCGTGGCAAATCGCGTTAAAAAACGGCTGCTGCAGAGAGCCTGTATAATGGTGGAGAACACTGTGTCTCGCAGTAACGCGCATTGGGAGTCTGCTGTGGTAGTGAAACAATATTGTGAGCCAGTATGACATGCAGATAACAGGCGCCGCTCTTAGAATCGCTGCACACTTTACGTATTTGGGCAGTTATGGGGCCAAAACTCACCAAATAACTCAAGTCTAAACTCAGCCTTACAGGTCAATGTTGGCGCTAGCTATAAAGAACCGTGCAAAGGCCCAAGATCCTACTATATAGTGAAAGAGCGCACTCTTTTTACACCAATTCACTGATTCCACATAGATTTCTTACAGAACATGTTCTATTACACGCTTAAACTAGCAAAGCCCCCCCAGACAGTGTAAAGATAGCAGTGACAGCAGCATCAGGAGACCACAGAATGGCACGACGACAGTGTATAGGAGGCAGTGGCAGCAGCTGTAGCATCAAGAGACCACAGAGTAGTACGACGACAGAGTAGGTTGACAAGATTGAAAACGTCAATCAGTAGAATTTCGCAGTCACAGACAGGCCCAATGAAAAAGCTGCAAATGACAGTAGTGAAGAACTATGAAGTTACACAGAGGCACAACGACAGAGTAGGTGGACAAGATTGAAAACGTCAATCAGTAGAATTTCGCAGTCACAGACAGACCCAATGAAAAGACTGCAAATGACAGTAGTGAAGAACTATGAAATTACACAGTGGCACAACGACAGAGTAGGTGGACAAGATTGAAAATGTCAATTAGTAGAATTTCGCAGTCACAGACAGGCCCAATGCAAAGACTGCAAATGACAGTAGTGCAGAATTACGAGGTCACACAGTGGCACAATGACAGAGTGGCCCGACAAGAATGAAAACGTCAGTCATTAGAATTTTGCAGTCACAGACAGGCCCTATGAAAAGACTGCAAATGACAGTAGTACAGAATTATGAAGTTACACAGTGGCACAATGACAGAGTAGGTTGTGTGAGGCAGTGACAGGTGCCATTTTTGAGGGGAGATATTTATCGCCCAGAATGCTGCAGTAAGCATTCTAATAGGAGTTTTTGTTTGTATCACTAGCGTGCCACCAAGGTGTCTGGCCTTGGTGGAGTAAAGGCCAGCAGATGATGTGTCCACTGAGGTAGTCAGTGGACACCTTAAGACTCAGAATAGCTGGTTCCAGCTAGTCCGGGTCTGGCTTTTACTGGGAGCAGGCAATGTGCTGGGTGGGTGCCTGTTCCCCATGCTCCAGTCCGGGACTTGGGGCATGCTCATGTCCAGGATTCCAATTTAATCCTGCTGCTGGACTTGGGTGTGTCTCAGTCTGGGGAAGAAGGCAGTCAGCGTGAGGCAACACTGACTGTGTGTGCGGTGTTGAATTGTCATGGCTGCGATCCGGAGTATTTGGCTGTATCGAGTTGGAAGCCTAATAAACAGGACTTTGCTGAACTTTGTGGTGTCCCTGCCTCTTTACACTGGTCAAGTGAGTACGATTCCTTACAGTTGACAAGATTGAAAACGTCAATCAGTAGACTTTCGCAGTCACAGACAGGCCCGATGAAAAGACTGCAAATGACAGTAGTGAAGAACTATGAAGTTACACAGTGGCAAAACGACAGAGTAGGTGGACAAGATTTAAAACGTCAATCAGTAGAATTTCCCAGTCACAGACAGGCCCAATGAAAAGATTGCAAATGACAGTAGTGAAGAACTATGAAATTACACAGTGGCACAACGACAGAGTAGAGGAGGCAGTGTCAGCAACTGTAGCATCAGGAGACCACAGAGCGGCGCGACGACAGTATATAGGAGGTAGTGGCAGCAGTTGTAGCATCAGGAGACCACAGAGCGGAACAACAACAGTATATAGGAGGCAGTGGCAGTAGCTGTAGCATTATGAGGCCACACAGTGGCACAACGACAGGGTGGGCAAGTGGCAGCAACCATAGTAGCAGAATTATGAGGTCAGGCCGGAGTGGCACGATGAGATTATGAGGCCAGAGTGGCACGACGACAGAGATGGGAAGGGAAAATTTCTCATCACCACTAATGTCTGTGCCCGAGGAATTGATGTAGACCAAGTGTCAACCATTGTCAAGTTTGACCTGCACAGTGTGCAAGTGGCAGCAGTACTGTTAGAATTTTGAGGCCACAGAGTGGCACAATGACAGACCGTGGAAGTGGCAGCAGCAGTCGTAAAATTTGGAGGCCACAGAGTGGCACAATGACAGAGTGGGGAAGTGGCAGCAGCAGTCGTAAAATTTGGAGGCCACAGAGTGGCACAATGACAGAGTGTGGAAGTTGCAGCAGCAGTCGTAAAATTTGGAGGCCACAGAGTGGCACAATGACAGAGTGTAGAAGTTGCAGCAGCAGTCGTAAAATTTGAAGGCCATAGAGTGGCACAATGACAGAGTGTGGAAGTGGCAGCAGGAGTAGAATTTAGAGGCCAGGGTAGTACGAAGACAGAGATAGGAAGGTAAAAGTTCTCATAACCACTAATGTCTGTGTCAGAGGAATTGACGTAGAACAAGTGTCAACCGTTGTCAATTGTAATTTCTGAGTCAGAGGCTCACGGAGCAAATATCACATGTCAGTAAGTAAAATTTCCATGTGACCAAAATCACTAATGTCTTTAAGTTTAATTTCCAAGTCAGAGGCTCACCGAGCAAATATCACATGTCAGTAAGTACAATTTCCATGTCACCAAAATCACTAATGTCTTTAAGTTTAATTTCCGAGTCAGAGGCTCACCGAGCAAATATCACATGTCACTAAGTAAAATTTCCGTGTCACCAAAATCACTAATGTCTTTAAGTTTAATTTCCGAGTCAGAGGCCCACCGAGCAAATATCACATGTCTGTAAGTTTAATTTCCGAGTCAGAGGCCCACCGAGCAAATATCACATGTCTGTAAGTTTAATTTCTGAGTCAGAGGCCCACCGAGCAAATATCACATGTCAGTAATTAAAATTTCCGTGTCCCCAAAATAACAAATATCTGTAAGTTTAATTTCCGACTCAGAGGACTACCAAACAAATATCAAATGTCTGTCAGTTTAATTTCGAGGCAACAGATTAGTCCGACGACATTATGGAGCCAGTAGTAGTAGTAGCAGCAACAGCAGCATGGGCAGACTACAGAATGTTACGATGACATTATGTAGGCAATAGCAGCATCAGTAGACTATAGAGTAGCACGAAGACAGTGTGGGGAGGTGGGTGGCAATAACACTACCCGCTGACGATGGTGGGTGTAAAAAGGAGCGTCAGATGTGTGGCATCAGGCGGGTGGCAGCATCAGAGTATTTGGTGAGGCAGGTAGCCAGCCAGAAGAAACAGTCAAAAAACAGCATGAATGATCTAATGTGACGCATCAGGTGTTGGTGGTTGGAAATCCTGGCTGATCCACGCCTGATTCATCTTGACAAAGGTCAGTCTCTCCACATTTTGGGAGGAAAGGAGTTCTCCTTGGGGTAACTATGCCCCCCGCCGCACTAAACACCCACTCTGATGCCACACTACTGGCCAGGCAGAACAGCTTTTCCAGAGCAAACTTGGCCAGTTGCGGCCACAAATCTAGGTTGGCTGCCCAGTAGTCCAGTGGATTTTCAATGACGAGTGGCAGGGTGCTGATGTCATGCTGCTACTGCCACCATGCTGATGTGGCTGGGGGTGTCTGAGGTCATTTGCAACAAAATCGAAGACCGAGTCAACCATCCAAGGACCATTGGGTTCAAGACACGACCTCTAGATAACTCCGGGAACTCAGGCTTCTCAAAGTGACCCCTGCTGCCACGCCCCCTTACTTGGCTGCGACCTGTGCCTGTTCCAGGAATATTTGTGCCACTGCCCCTCCCCTGTGAAGAGCCTGTGAGCTCTCTGTCTCACATACTATTTGATAAAAAATGTAAAATAAAAGGAAATTAACCCTTTCTACCCCGTTTTAGTTTTGCGCTCCTGCCTTGATACAGCCATAACTATTTTATTTTTCTGTTCACTTAGCTGTACGATGGCTTGTTTTTTGCGGGACAAGTTGTACTTTTCAACTGAACCATTTAATATGGTATATGATGTAGTGGGAAACAGGAAAAAAATTCCAAATCGGGTGAAATTGCAAAAAAACGCAATTCTGCCACAGTTTTATGGGTTTTTTATTTACGGCGTTCAATGTGCGTTAAAACTGACCAGTTACTTTCATTCTACAGGTCAGTACAAATCCAGAGATATTTAATATGTATTGTTTTTCTTGCATTTTGATAGTGATAAAAAAAATTATAAAGTTGGACATTTTTTTTTATTTTTTTTCCCAGTTCTTGACCCCTATAACTTTTTGGTACTTATGTGTACGGAGCTGTATGGGGGCTCATGTTTTGCGGGGCAATACCATTATTGATACCATTCTGGGGTGTGTATGACTTTTTGATAGCTTTTTATTTAATTTTTTAAAAAAAGCGTCAAAAATGGCGAATCGTCCATTTTGACGCTTTTTTCCGTTTCGCTTTTTTACGTATGTTTTTACGGAAATATTTTTTTATATTTTTATAATATGGGCGTTTTCACACACGGCGATACCCATGATGTGTATTTTTTACATTTTTTTAATGCTTTTATTTTTATTTTTGGGAAAGGGGTGTAATTTGAACTTTTCCTTTTTTTTATTTTTTTTCCTTATTTATATTTTTTTTAAAAAAACTTTATTTATTAATTTTTTTACACTTTTTTATAGTTCCCATAGGGAACTATAGGAAGCAATCATTTGATTGCTTATATCATAGACTCCAATGCACTTACATTGGAGTCTATGGTGATTTTTAGTGCTTTCCTATGGAGCCCTATTACAGGCAAGGGCTCCATAGGAAAGCCTATGCAGCAGCCTCCTGTCATTTACTATGACAGGGGCTGCTGCAGGCACGCTCCGGCTCCTCCGATCGCCACTCGGGGGAGCCGGAGCAACACCGGAAGTATATGCTTCCGGTGTTTGCCGCCTTTGGGTGCCGCGGTCAAGCTTTACTGCGGCACCCGAGGGATTAAATGTCCGCGATCGGCATTACTGCAGGTCGCGGATGTTAGCCGCGGGTGCCTGCTAGCCGGATATGCAGGTCACCCGCGGCCATCACGCCCGCTCAGTGCAGGAGCGGGCGCAATCTTTAAAGCCCAGGCTGGTCGGGAAGAGGTTAAGAAACCCCCTAAAAAATATACTTTGCTCACTGTCTTGCACAACGGCTTAACTATTTCTTTTAGAAATAACGTCACCCACAGAGTGGGTTAATAATGGGTTGCTGCACTGCACTACAATGGGTTACTGCACAGCACTACACACTATATGGCGCTTTTCGGGTTTTCTAACACACTCGAAAAACGTTTGTAGAAACAGCAAGCACCACAGAACGGCTTAAGTATTTCTTTTAAAAATAACGACACCCACAGAGTGGGGTCACACTGGGTTACTGCACTGCACTACACACTATATGGCGTAACAATGGGTTACTGCACTGCACCACACACTATATGCCGCTTTTCTGTTTGTTTGGCGACTGACACTGTGACTATTTCTTTAAAAATGAACAAGCCGACAAACACGGCTTAACTATTTTTTTTGCAATTCAACTTCACCAAGGAAGTTAGTTAACAAAGCAGCAATACACACTATATGCCGCTTTTCTGTTTGTTTGGTGACTGACACTGCGACTATTTCTTTAAAATGTACAAGCTGCCAATCACGGATTAATTTTTTTCCCAAACACAACCCAAAAGATATATATATATTTTTTATATGTACCCCAAACAAGGCTTTGACCCTGTTACTGCACTGCAACAAGGAACACAAGTGGTGCTTCTTTGAATAAAGCACCCCAAAACAGCCTTTAAAACTGAGTGCAGTATGTAGCAGGCTAACACCAATGCCCAGTTACTGCTGCTCAGTGTAACAGAATCGCGATTTCCCTGCCTGATATTCCCCTATTGATTCTGTGTAAAAATCCTCCCTATCATTTCCCTGCAGTTATGATTATCTATGCCTGAACTCCTCAAACTTCTTTCTTTTCTTTAACAAGAATTTAGACAATGGCCCTGATTTATCACACCTTCACTCCAGAATTCTGTCTTCAAAAAGTCGCACGATAGGGCTTTTGCGACTTTTTTGCGCATTTTTTTGCGACTTTTTGCATGTGTACACCACTCACTCCAGTTTGTAATATGGGTGGAAAAGTGGGTGTGGTTAGCCATGTTAATGAGTTTCACTCCAGATTTATCATTGCGACTTTTTAAAAAAAGTCGCAAAATAGTCGCAATCTCACTCCAGGAGGAGGGTGGAGTAGGAAAAGTGGAGTAGCTTCCCTAGACAGAAGTGTTAGGTTTAAGGACAAGCCACATTTATCAAACAACCTGTGACGTTTGATAAATGTGGCAGAAAGTACTCCAACACAGACTGAAGCAAAACTGACTTCAAATATTTTCCTAATGATAAATTCCCCCCAATGTGTTTTATGGGGGCAATAAAAGCGACTTTTAAATGTTGACAATTATGTAAGGTGGTCTGTTATATGTTATGATATATTGTAGGCAATCATAATATACCATTATCTCTGCAATACAATATATATTATTATTTATATTGTAATATATTCAGCAGTGGCAGATAATAGAGTGCCCTTCATTTTATGTTTATCTCTTAATATTATAAAAATGAGTTTCTGTCTGTCTGTCCTCTATGCGCGACCAAACTACTGGACCGATTTTCACCAAATTCGGCACACAGGTACATCAGGTGTCAGGGAAGGTTTTAAACCAGGTCTCAGCTCTCTAGGACATACCGTTCTCAAGATATTCCCAAAATATGATCTCCATTAGCCAATATTAGCCTGGATGCATTTCACTTCAAATTCCAACTGCCATTTTCTCGACATACATATCGGTTTCCATAATCACCAAGCCAGGTAATTAGCAGCCAGCTGAGGAGCTCAGCTAAATAACAACCTAGCCATTTCTCTTCACTGCTTTAAAGGGGCAGAGTGCTGTGGATGACACTGTTAAAGGGGGTATTCTGGTCACCAGAAATATAACTTATGTTTTAGACTAATTTTAGACTAAGACCATTCAGTAGTAATAAAAGATGTTTTCTTCCACTGCCACCCATTGTGTATCCTCATAAATTACCATGACATTGACCTGGCCACCCTCAAAAGAAGGACTTAAAAGTAACCCTCCCAAGGTCCCGCTAAACCACGAGTTACCCACTAACTGCACTTGTCTGGCCTTCCCTGCTCTCCTGGTCTCCTGCTTACTGGAGCTGACATTCCCCTGACTGGCAGAGGAAGTATTTTGCTTCAACAGTGCTATCCCTAAACTGACACCTCCCTCATGTGCCAAACTTGCCAACTAGTCTCCCTGGCATTCTTCCCTCTAGTCCAACTTCTACAGTGGAATGATAAGCAACTGACTTACCGTAGTCCCCTTCTAAAGTACCTTAATCTCAAGTCACTTAACCTAAAGTCACACACTTAATACAAACTTGAAATCAAAGACATGAACACTCACAAACTTGCGTTGTTTGTCTGCGTGTTTAGCTGCTTCTCCCAAACAACTTCAAACCAGTAGTATGCAATAATAATAAATGCCCCAACTATATGCTTAGCCTTAAACAGACTTGTTGGTTTTACCATAGTCATGTTTTACAGGTGCATATCACAAATTTAATAACCCAAGGGAGCTGGAAGGGGTCATAGCCTAAATAAAGTTCCTGAAGACTAGAAGTGACAATAAATCTTTTTATTGACCAAAATGGAAACTTCTTTGGTTATATGTATACTTTATATGAATGATTTTACCCATTTTCTTGAGGTGTACTAACAATTCTTCAGTTGACTGTATCATGCTTTACAGAGAATATATCTATTCATGGTATATGCATTATCATTTGAATGGTAGAAATGATAGATCATTATGGTCAAACATAAACACATTTGAAATATAAAATAACTACAGACATGTAAAATAGGTAGACTGTACTAATACTGTATTCAGGGGCGTAGCAATAGGGGAAGCAGGGGAAGCAGCTGCTTTGGGGCCCAGACCCACAAGGGGCCCCCTCAGGAGGGAGACTAAAAGATTTTATTGTCAGGCCCCCCTCAACAGTATTATACAATGACATTATATACAGTGACACTATAGAAAGCGGATGGAGCGGCTGTCAGGCCTTGTCTGGGAGAGCTCAGTCTTGACTAGCCACAAGAGTGAGGGTTGCATGTGAGTTCGGGGTTGCGAGGAGGTTTCTGGGGGGGGCCCCATTCAAAAATTTGCTGTGGGGCCCAGTTAGTTCTAGTTACGCCACTGACTGTATTAGCCCACAAAAGAATACATTTTACCTTTCTATACTATCACCCTATCCATTTTTCAAATCATGCATGAAACATTACCTCAGAAAAAAAGGATAGACCAAGCTCCCAAAAAATCGAGAGGATAATTTTCTTAAGTAAAGAGAAAATAAATATTTATCTTAACCTGATGGTCCTGCTTAAAAAGTCATTCTGACTGAAATACATTTTAAGTAACATATTCAACAATTAGAATTAATAGGAAACAGGTTTCTTCCATTTTAGCTGGTCAATGTTCAAGTTGTGCCATTTGTGCCATTATTATAGAAGATGTTTTGACTTATTTCAAGACATGCTACAGAATGTCATATGCTTGCCATATGTAACATTCTGCAAGTGAACACAACAGTTTTTAAGGTCTTGGCCTTTCCCAGTACACAGCTGCTCTAATCCAACTACAGTTTGTGAAACATTTGGTGTATAATATAATATTTGCTATGTATTCCGTATATTCATGGTTAGAAGAAGCATTTATGAAAGGCTAAATTCACATGACAGTAGCTTTTGCGGCCTCCGATCCGCATATTTTGCAGCTCAGATCGGGACCTATTAATTTCTATGGGGCTGCAAAAGATGCGTACAGCACACGCCGTGTGCTGTCCACATGCGTTGCTCCATACCCCGGCCCCGCAAAAAAAAAAAAAAAAAAAAATAGAACATGTCCTATTCTTGTCCACAATTGCGGACAAGAATAGGAATAGGCATTTCTATGATAGCAACGACATGTGCGGTCTACAAATTGCGGAACGCACATGGGGCGGTATCAGTGTTTTGCGGATCCGCAATACGCGGATCCACAAAACGCAACGGTTGTGTGAATGTAGCCAAATACTGATCTTCATAAGAAAGGATAAAGCACAATAAATATATTAAAACTCAGTAATCCTCTGTATCGCCATATTAACCAGCTTTCATAATTTGACATCAGATTCCAATTCTGTGCCCTAGCTTATACATACTGCTTCTTCTACTTTTTGTTGTCTTCTCTTCTAGGAGCTGCCATGTACTTTTGTTCTTGACTGGGTCCAGTTTTCTGTACATAAAACTAGCAATGCTGATCTATTTGTTTTATATTTTCCATCTAATTATCTTCACTTTCGCTGCCACAAATTTTTCTTTTCCTTCCTATTTATTTTGTTAATAATAATGTATGGATTTTGTTTTACCAGATCTTGTCTAAGATCCAAAGATGTACAGTATACATCACTTTGTCCTTAAAATGTTGAAGTCATATTAAAAACCCTAAAAACGGTTCAATCTGCCAAATCACCTCTTAACACCAACATGTTTTGGACAGTCTCCTGCTGTGTTGCACATTGGCATCATTTGCATTAAATTGATGTAGCCAAAAATGTGAATGGCAGAGACACAGTGACATAATCAAAGATTACTGTATAAAGTTCAAACTGATAGGCACACTCTAATATGGAAATACTAAAACATGCCCAGCGCTGGATCTACACCGTATAAATGACCAATACTAATTATTATGCAGATAAGATCAAACATAAAACCATACAGAATCATGTAAAATAAAACCTTCCTCCTGGTACAGAGGTAGTTATCTGGGTGATCTATGTATCACTATAAGTGACCTAATCTGTCACCAGTATCACTATTAATGTCCTCAATGGTATATTGTATATAGTACTTTAATCCAAGCAAGATAAGAATTAATATCAGAGCATTTGGAGGTTGAGCCCCTGTACAGTGGTTAAGCCCCAAGTAGTCTATTATTTGGTCAATTAGACCTGCAATCTTTGGATGATTCTTTAGCTGATTCTTTAAATTAGGATTAGGTTAGTCCTTTATAGCTTTTATAAGGTAGTCTTTTGTAAATTTTAATAAGTCACTGTAATATAACTCATGATATTGTTATACATCACATCAATGCTGCAGTCAGTACTTTACCCCCTCCGGAGTCACTATCCTCTTTTCAGGGCTCCCGTTGCCCTGTCTCCCATCCGCTGTTATCCTCCTTGCAGCTCAGCCTTTCCCGGCAAGTGAGTTCAGGATCGCGCTAGAAACGGCGTCCCACGTGGTGCCGCGTGCTTCAAACAGGGGATGCGCTGCGTGCTTCCAACAGGGGATGTACTCCGGTGTATAGGGGCAGTTTACTCCAGTAGATAAAAGAAATGTCCAATTATAGTTGAGTTGCTCAGAGATTAGGTTACCACACAATATGATATATTTCAGTAGACATCTAATGAGGCCAGATTCTTGATAAAACAAACTTGCCCAAACACGTTTCAGGGCTTTTAGCCTTTTGCACCTTCTTCAGCGGTTTGTAAACTATGTCCAGGATCTGGCTTGTTTATATAACCCCGTTGTTGTGGGGGAGTAATGGCTTTTCAAGTTTGTAGGAAAATCTGGTCCAGATCCTGATGTCCATTGTATTAGTTACATAGTCCATTCTGTCCAACATGGATACTTTTTGTATTTAGCCTAAGTAAAATGTATTACATGGATATACAATATTTCATAGATATATTACGTTGAGACAATAATAAAAAATAGAAAATAGATTTTAAAAAAGTGAAATAAAAAAAATGAAATGAAAAAATGATAAAAAATAGCTATAATAAATATAAAAATGCTTATGAAGATAGCTAAAAATGGGAATAAAAGTGGGGATCTATACAGAAGTAGTTTGAGACCCAGATGGTAAGTAGTGAAATTCATAAATAAAAAAGTGTTAGTATTCCAAAATATCTATGACATTTTTCTTCATTGTGTTCCATGATTATATAGCATACCCCCATTGTGTTTAATGGTCTACCTCCATATACTATTCTATAATTTATGGCGAATAGGGGTATCAGTCAAATATAATGTATTTTTATCTCTATATATTCCTAATTTCATAATTGTATTTAATTTAATTTAGTTTGTGATGTTAATTTGTGTTACTTCTTTGGTGAGGGATTTACCTTTACTATTGCTTTTTGTTCTTTTTTCTTTTTCTTTTTCTTTGTTTCTTTTTTTTCTTTTAGGAAACTAACTAACTTTGTTTTCCGTCCAGCAAAACGGAAACCAGACGGATCCGTTATGCTTGCCAACAGACTTCTATTATGACGGATCAAAAAGGAATGACTCTAAAGGTGTCCGTTTTGATTTCCGTCTCATGGATTTCATTATTTTCCGTTATAAAAATGTTATAACGGAAAGTCAGAACGGAATCCATGACGGTGATGTGAAAGAGCCCTAACATAGTTTATAAGGCCAAAAAAAGACATCTGTCCATCCAGTTCGGCCTTTTATCCTACAAGTTGATCCAGAGGCAAAAAACCCTGTGAGGTAGAAGCTAATTCTCTCCACTTTAGGGGAAAAAATTCCTTCCTGACTCCAATTAGGCAATCAGAATAACTCCCTGGATCAACGATCCCTCTCTAGTAACTATAACCTGTAATATTATTACCCTCCAAAAATACATCCATGCCCCACTTACCATCACCACCTCTTCAGGCAGAGAGTTCCATAGTCTCACTGCTCTTACAGTAAAGAATCCTCTTCTATGTTTGTGTACAAACCTTCTTTTCTCCAGACGCAGAGGATGTCCCCTCGTCACAGTCACAGTCCTGGGGATAAATAGACGATGGGAGAGATCTCTGTACTGACCCCTGATTGATATATATATATATATATATATATATATATATATACACTCACCGGCCACTTTATTAGGTACACCATGCTAGTAACGGGTTGGACCCCCTTTTGCCTTCAGAACTGCCTCAATTCTTCGTGGCATAGATTCAACAAGGTGCTGGAAGCATTCCTCAGAGATTTTGGTCCATATTGACATGATGGCATCACACAGTTGCCGCAGATTTGTCGGCTGCACATCCATGATGCGAATCTCCCGTTCCACCACATCCCAAAGATGCTCTATTGGATTGAGATCTGGTGACTGTGGAGGCCATTTGAGTACAGTGAACTCATTGTCATGTTCAAGAAACCAGTCTGAGATGATTCCAGCTTTATGACATGGCGCATTATCCTGCTGAAAGTAGCCATCAGATGTTGGGTACATTGTGGTCATAAAGGGATGGACATGGTCAGCAACAATACTCAGGTAGGCTGTGGCGTTGCAACGATGCTCAATTGGTACCAAGGGGCCCAAAGAGTGCCAAGAAAATATTCCCCACACCATGACACCACCACCACCAGCTTGAACCGTTGATACAAGGCAGGATGGATCCATGCTTTCATGTTGTTGACGCCAAATTCTGACCCTACCATCCGAATGTCGCAGCAGAAATCGAGACTCATCAGACCAGGCAACGTTTTTCCAATCTTCTACTGTCCAATTTCGATGAGCTTGTGCAAATTGTAGCCTCAGTTTCCTGTTCTTAGCTGAAAGGAGTGGCACCCGGTGTGGTCTTCTGCTGCTGTAGCCCATCTGCCTCAAAGTTCGACGTACTGTGCGTTCAGAGATGCTCTTCTGCCTACCTTGGTTGTAACGGGTGGCAATTTGAGTCACTGTTGCCTTTCTATCAGCTCAAACCAGTCTGCCCATTCTCCTCTGACCTCTGGCATCAACAAGGCATTTCCGCCCACAGAACTGCCGCTCACTGGATGTTTTTTCTTTTTCGGACCATTCTCTGTAAACCCTAGAAATGGTTGTGCGTGAAAATCCCAGTAGATCAGCAGTTTCTGAAATACTCAGACCAGCCCTTCTGGCACCAACAACCATGCCACGTTCAAAGGCACTCAAATCACCTTTCTTCCCCATACTGATGCTCAGTTTGAACTGCAGGAGATTGTCTTGACCATGTCTACATGCCTAAATGCACTGAGTTGCCGCCATATGATTGGCTGATTAGAAATTAAGTGTTAACGAGCAGTTGGACAGGTGTACCTAATAAAGTGGCCGGTGAGTGTATATATATATATATATATAAAATTACCTCTGATATATATATATATTAAATTACAGTGAATTATCAAAAATTAGAAAGGATTACCTCTATAAACTATAAAGGACTAACCTAATCCTAATTTAAAGAATCATCCAAAGATTTCAGGTCTAATAGACAAACCTCCAAATGCTCTGATATTAATCCTTATATTGCTTGGATTAAAGGACTATATACAATATACCATTGAGGACATTAATAGCGATACTGATGACAGATTAGGTCACTTATAGTGATATATAGATCGCCGAGATAACTACCTCTGTACCAGGAGGAAGGTTTTATTTTACATGATTCTGTATGGTTTTAGGTTTGATCTTATCTGCATAATAATTAGTATTGGTCATTTATATAGCGTAGATCCAGCGCTTGACATGTTTTACTTTTGTAAATTATATTATAATTATATTTTATTTTTCACCCCTATTTTTAGAGGATATTCAAATAAATATACCAGTATTTCCATATGAGAGTGTGCCTATCAGTTTGAACCTTATACAGTACTTCTTTCTACCACACGACTACGGATAGGCCTTGATTTGTGCACCTCAGATACATTCTTACAAGGTGGTGAGCCACTATATCTCTCATTTTCTGATAATCAAAGATTAGCAAGTTTCTTAGAGACATAATCAGTGATTGGAACCCCTCAACTTTCAGTCCTAGGCATCTTAATCTTGCCCTAACAACAGCTTCTTTCAAAATAACACAGATCATAAAGCATTGGCATGCTAGGGCATACTAATAAACTACTAGCTTAAAATAAAGAAGTGCACAGTAATCCTCTAACAAGATTTTAAAAATACAATAAAATGTTATAAAAATAAAAAAATCACAAAAATTGGCAAAAAAACCCTCATTATTTTGTATAAAATAAATTTGCACTTATATAAAAGCAGAAAAAAACATATACTTGTTAGTTGTATATACAACCATAAAAAAGATAAAAATAATTTAACATCTTTCATCCCAGCCCTGTACATGTACAGGGAAAGGAGGGGTTTGAAATTTGATGTCCAGTCGCAAGTGCAATGGACGCCATAGCCGCCAGGTCTCAGGTTTCAAACAGCAGAGTCCCAGGAATAATGTCTGCGACTAGTGATAACACCGATTGCAAACATTTAATCCTTCAGATGCCATTGTCAAATGGCCAAGTGGCCATGGCATCTAGATACTTAAAAATCAGAAGCACGCACTTCCAGGTCAGAAATGGTTCCCCCATGCGGCAATTGAGGGAGCCATTCCTTTTCTCTGATGTGCTGGTTCTCTCTGAAGAGAACCAATGTATCAGAGCTGTAGTTCCCATGGAGGCCTGCATGTAGTTGTAGTAGTTCTACTACTGTGTAAGCTAAAAGCGTTCACATATTCCAGTCTCCTAGGGGGGATAAAAAAAGACATCACAGCGTCCCAAAATGCCTGAACATTTAAAATGTAAAATATTTATCCCATATGGTGAATGGAGTAATGAGAAAAAAATAATGAAAATGGTTGATTCGCTATTTATTTCATTGCTTCACTAAAAAAAAGGTCCAAAAATACACTTCCTAAAGGACTCCAAAAGATCACATGGAGATTTAAAAGAATGGGTGTCTTGTCCCACTCAGGTTGCCACATCAAGCCCGGACTCTACATTTGTATGATGCCTATTTCTTTGGTATCAGGTATCATGTTTTTCTGATGCTGCATGACCATTTTCTTTGTATTTGTACTATGGTTATCTATTGAACTGAAATTGGTCCGGACTTTACATGTTTGAGTTGTATTATCAACTCTGGTGGCTCCTGTGGATGTGCCCAATATATTATGTTAAACACAACAGCCATGAAGGCTCAGAACCAAACTTAGACCTAGATACTAAACTAATGCTGATAAAATATAACTTTTAATATAATAATATAAAAGTGAGCCGCGACAAAAAGAAAAAAGTTAAAATCACTGCCCCCTAAATACTGTCATGTTGTGTGCTCAGTCATATCGGAATATATCATACGTCCATGGTGGTGTAGGTGCACACTGAATCCACTACCACCATGGAATGTAGAGGAGGTTTGTGACTGGTTACTGTCACCAGCACAATGAATCAGCCAGTGATCACTATCCTCATAGATCGATGTGAGTATTATTGATTGCTAAAACAACACACATAGACAGTGAGAGCAGAAACTAAAACCTAACGCTGCCCCCCAACATGCTTCACCAGTAAATCTGGCTTCTTCAGGGGTTTGGGCAGAGATGAGGAAAGACGCTAAACGCCAACTACTTATACACTAGGGGCTTGTAATTGACAGATCAGTCCATCAATAGATGAATGAAACGTCAGGTACTGAGGGTGTTAAACTGTTCAAGATGGATGGGTCATTGGTTACACCTTATATGACCTATTTATACTTACCCTATCACAGCCGATATCCGATAGTGAACTATGACAGGCTGCGCTTCTTCTCCCTGCGCACGGACTTAGTCTCGTAGTCGATGCCGTACTGGCGCATGCGCATTAGCGCCGCGACATCCACTAAACAACAAAGACTCTAAGACCGCTCAGGGCGCATGCGTGGGGAGATAGACCCAATTCTTATCATCCCTCGATGATGCGCTTGCGCAGGGACTTAGAATTAGACCGGCTGTATGATATACTGCAGGGTAAACAATGAGATATACTGAACGATAATAGTACATAGCCTCAGACCCCATTTTATATGGGCACTTAATGTATTGTATACAATTTTTAATATTTTAGTGTAATTGTGTGTCCAATAAAGACTTTTTTAATTTTCTATATTCTGGATGTGCATGGTTATCTGGCTTTCTTTGGCCTTCTTGGCCTTTTGGGTTTATAGTGTTTGGTTACAAGCTATTTTGCACTCCGTTGTAGATCTAGTGTGCCCCCTATATATTTCTTTGAGATCAGATTATGCAGAAAGATAAGGCACACATTGATGTCATAGTACAGGGATAATGCATAGAGCGATGTCACAGTACAAGGATAGTGTACACAGTAATGTCACAGTACAGGAAAAGTAAAACTTAAAATGGGGTCATATTATATTTACCATGGCATTTTTATTACTAACTGCACATTATGTCTTATTGGAAATGGGCCCTCTTAGTTGTGGGGCCCCATTGCAGATGCTTTGTCTACTACTCTGACTACAAATGCAATTATGTGAAAATAATAAAAAATAGAAATATACTTTGAATACTTCCCTGTGCCACTCTAATGTGATGACTTGACATCCATGTGATATCATATGACTGCGCCGCCTAATCACTGTTAAATGCTTCAATGGCATCATGAGTGAATGTTATTAAAGCAAACCCTTGACATGTGAGGTCATACAAGTGCCATGCTATTAAATATACTAGACAAAGAGCAGCACAGGACAGAATAAAAATGGTTAAGGTACATATATTTTGAACAGTATTGTTTTCTCATTTTAAATGGGCAACTATTAGTTGAACCCAGAAAAACATACAAAATGTACAACTTATATTTAGTAAAATATAGCTATTATAATTTATATAGAATGTTGTTATTTAGCAGTATTAGAGTACAAGCACAGCTATATTAAAGGGGTTGTTTCACTTCAACAAATGGCATTTATTATGTAGAGAAAGTTACTATACGGCACTTACTAATGTATTGTGATTGTCTATATTGCCTCCTTTACTGGCTGGATTAATTTTTCCATCACATTATACACTGCTTGTTTCCTTCGTTACAACCATGGTCATGTTTGCACAATATAGGAAAATGTGCCTATGCGCAGTCCCAGTCACCAGTGAGGCCAGCTCCTTTTCCAATCATGTGCAACCAGCAACCACTGATGGATGGTGTATATTGCGATAATAGTATATAATGCAATGGAAAAATTAATCAAGCCAGCAAAGGAGACAATGTGCACAATAACAATACATTAGTAAGTTCCTTAAATTAACTTTCTCTACGTGATATCATTTTCTGAAGTGAGACAACTACTTCAATATTACCTACAAAATATGGGATATTCCATTTACTTCATGGTTTGGGCGTAGAACCCTAAATAAAACAATTCTCATCCCGAAAATACTATACTATCTGCAGGTGTTGTCAATCACTCTTCCAAGATCCTTTTTTGCACATTTGAGTAAAATACTTACGCAGTTTCTGTGGAATGGTGCCAGACCTAGATTATCCCATGCCCAAGTAATTAAAGCAACGAGAAATGGGGGATTGGGAATTCTAAATTTCCACCTTTACTAGTCCACCCAGCGCCTCAGAGTCTTGGAATGGTTACGTGATCCGCCAGGCAGACTGGACATAGCTATAGAACAATCCATGACAAACATACCACTACGCTCTCTTCCTTTGGTTAGGGCAAATAGGACAGACCTCTTAAGGGGGATCTCTAACCCAATGACACGAAACATTATTAACATATGGTATACCTGGCTGGTGGATGCCCTGCTTACAAACCCTCTAACTCCCCTGCTGCAGGTCAGAGATGTTATGTGGAGTTTAGATCATCACTTAACGAGTCTTGCAAGACTAATTAATCAGCACTATGGGATATATTTAGAGAAGGCCAAAGTGTAACAAACTCCAACACAGAGGGTTTCAACCACTTTCAGAAATCCCCTTTCTTACACGCAATTAAAAAGATGCAAATACCAAGTAATTCCAGTCCCACCTGTTTCGAACAGATGGTTTGGGGAACTAGAGACCCATGCAAGAAAATATCTAAAATATACACCTCACTTCTCCTGAATGACATGGTTAGAGATGAGCGAATCAAAGCTGACGAAGTGGAATTCGTTACGAATTTCATGGAAAATTCGATTCGCCACGAAAGCGAATTTCATGGCGATTCGTGGTAACAAATCTTTTTTTTTTCCCTAAAATGGCCGCAAGCACATGGCATGACATGGGGGAAGGATTTCTGGGACAAAGAAGTAAACACCCACAATGCGATCACATGCCGACATGTAGCCAATTAGCGGCCAGCCAAGTCCTGTGATGTCACAGCCCTATAAATAGCTCTGCAGCGCTGGAATCCGCCATTTGAAATTGATTTTAGACCAGAGACAGACGTCAGGAGAGATAGGGCAAGTGATAGAAAAACGTTGCTAAAGAAAAGAAATGAGGAGATCAGGGATAGATAATCTGAATTGCAGGGATAGGAGAGGATTGTAGACAGAATCCATAGGGGATTATCAGGCAGTGAAATTACTATTCTGGTACACTGAGCAGCAGTGACTGGGCATTGGGGTTTGGGGCACTCTGTTCTAAAGACTGTATTGGGGTGCTTTATTCAAAGAAGCACCACTTGTGTTCCTTGTTGCAGTGTAGTAAGAGGGTCAAAGCTTTGTTTGGGGTACATATATAGAGAAAAAAAAGTTATCTTTTGTGTTGTGTTGTGTTGGGTAAAAAAAAACAAAAATACTTCCGCGGCGAAGTTGAATTGGCCAAAAAACAGTTAATAGGTTCTTTTGCTGTTATTCATTTTAACTAAGCAATTTTGGCGTCATTCGCCATCCAAACAGAAAAGCGTGATATTGTGCTAATGTAGTCAGTGAAGTTGAATTGCCCAAAAAAAGAGTTAAGACTTGATTCTGGGCTCGTTCCTTTTAAATAGATAGTCGCAGCGTCAGTCGCTGTAAAAAAAGAAAAAAAACAAAAAAAGGTTATATTTTAGGTTGTTTTTTTGGGAAAAAAAATCAAACTTCCTCGGCGAAGTTGAATTGGCCAAAAAACAGTTAATAGGTTTTTTTGCGGTTGTTCATTTTAACTAAGTATTTTTGGCGTCATTTGTCATCCAAACAGAAAAGCGTGATATTGTGCTAACGTAGTTAGTGAAGTTGAATTGCTCAAAAAAGAGTTAAAACGTGGTTCTGGGCTCGTTCCTTTTAAATCGATAGTCGCAGCGTCAGTCGCTATATAAACAAAGTGTATAGTGCTGTGCAGTAACCCATTGTACAGCAGTTCAGTAACCCATTGTTAACACACTGTGTAGGTGATGTTATTTCTGAAAGAAATAGTTAAGCCGTTGTGCCAGCCAGTGAGCAAAATATAATTTTTGGGGGCATTGTTCATTTTATTTTATTTTAATTTTTTTTTTATCAAACAGGATGTCAGACAGAGGGATGACAGGCCCTTCACAGGGGAGGGGCAGTGGCACAAATTTTTCGGGAACAGGCACAGGTCTCAGCAGAGGAAGGGAATGTGGCATTAGGGGTCCCTCGGCGAGGCCACAGCTACCGGTGTCATCTAGTGGTCGTGTGTTGACCACCAACCCAGATGTTCTTGAATGGTTGACTCGGTCATCCACTTCCTCCCAGATGACATCTGAAACTCCCAGCCAAGAGTCGGTGGGTTTGTCAGACACAACCCTTAGTTGGCATGGGCCTGGAGAAGCTCCAGTGCCCTCACCTGTCCTCAACCTGCCTCTGTCCTTTTCGGTTCCCTCAGCCAGAGAAATACTATATGCTATGGGCTCTGCGCCGCTATCAGCGAGGATGAACTACTTGAGGACAGTAAGCAGCTACTGGGAAGCCAAGAGGTGGGGCAGAAATCTGCTCCTTCCAGTAGGCGGTGAAGTACTGATGAGGAGAGTGTAGTGGGAGGTGATGTTGATAGTGGTCAGGCTTTGTACACCAAGAAAGTTGAGGAGGATATTAGCGACGTGCAAACTGTAGTTGATGATGATGTAGCCGATCGCACTTGGGAGCCAGGTGAAGCAAGGGCTTCATCATCATTATCATCATCTGCAGACGAGACTGACAGCTTGCACGTCAGGCAGCAGTGCAGGCAGCAAGTCGGTAGTGTGGGCGTTAGTCAGCGGAGTGGCAGCAGTGCGAGGTCGGGAGCCAAACGGGCACGGGTATACCACACTCTTCGCAGGTGCTTTCCGGCCTTGAAAAGAGTGGTGCAGTGGCTCAGCCAGGCAGCAGAGGTACCACTCAGTCAGTGCGGAGTGTTGCTGGTAAAATCGCCTACTCGGCGGTGTGGAAGTTTTTTGTTAAGACGCCAGAGGAAGTTAACATGGCTATATGTAGAATCTGTGGTCAGAAAGTGAAGTGTGGCCAGTGTGCTAATGTTGGCACCACGGCCCTGAGCCAACATATGCAGCATCACCACAAAGTGGCCTGGGAGAACCGTGGCTCAGATGTAGTGGTCCAGTCGGCAGCAGCAACAGCAGCATCACCCAGTGGCACGCAGCCCATTTCAGGCAGTCAAGGCTCCAGCACCTCTGCTGAAGAGAGCTGTCTGTCATTATCTACTGCTCCCGATGCTCCTGCTCTTCCTCCTCTTATTCCTCGCCACTCATTATGGCAGCAGTCGTTCACCGAGGCGATTGCAAAGAGACAGCAGTACGCGTCCAGCCATCCTACAGTGAAGAAGCTGACCGTGCTCTTGTCCAAGTTGCTCATGCTGCAGTCTCTCCCTTTTCAACTGGTGGACTCTGCACCGTTCAGAGAACTGATGACTTGTGCCGAGCCGAGGTGGAGAGTCCCAAGCCGTCATTTCTTTGCCAGAAAGTCAGTCCCAGCTCTGCACAAATATGTAGAACAGTAGGTGGCCCAGTCCTTGAGCCTGTCAGTGTCTGCCAAAGTGCATGGCAGCGCCAACGTGTGGAGTTGCAACTACGGTCAAGGCCAGTACATGTCCTTTATGGCCCACTGGGTCAATGTGCTTCCTGCCCAGCCACACGAGAAATTGGGTGACGCCACTTTCTCCTCCTCGTTGTCAAACTGCTGATCCTGCGCTAATGTCCAGCTCCTTCTCCACCAATCAGCCTCCACTGCAGGGCCAAGTCATAGTGCTCCTCCAGCGTACCACATGTGCAGGGCACGGCGGTGTCACGCAGTTCTACACCTGGTTTGCCTGAGCGAACGAAGTCACACGGGGAGGAACTGCTCCGCGTCATGAAAGAAGAAATCGATTACTGGCTTTCTCCGCGACAACTAAAAATCGGAACCATGGTGACGGATAACGGAAAGAACATGGTGTCTGCGCTGCGCCAAGGAGGGCTGAGCCATGCGCCCTGCATGGTGCACGTATTTAATCTGGTTGTCAAACTGTTCCTCAAGTCTTATACCCAACTGCAAAACATTCTAAAAATGGCCAGGAAACTTTGCATGCACTTCAGCCATTCCTACACCGCCAAGCACGTCGCCAAGACTACGGTATGAACAACGTCATTCCACTGCTTCATGTCCTGGAACAGATGCTACAAAATCTTTCTGGTCAGGTTACTGGAGACGTGGAGACTGCATCTCAAGGCCACATGAGTCCGATGGGGGCTGAACTGGAGGAGGAGGAGGACATTGGAGCACAAGCATTTAGTGGTTTTTCTACCCAGGTGACAGAAGAGGAGGAGCAGGAGCTGCCAGAGGAGGTAAAGGGAGATGAGGAAGATGAGGCAGATGACCCAGAGACACCATGGCAGTATATAGTAGAGTTGGAGGCAGGGAGTCCCTCTGAGTCACTTGCGCAAATGGCCCGATGCATGCTCACTTGCTTACGTAGTGACAGCCGAATAGTCACCATCCGGCAGAGGGATGACTTCTGGCTCTCCACCCTCTTGGACCCTCGCTACCAGTCTAAAATGGGGGCCTTTTTTTCACCTGCTGAGAGGGAGGAGAAACTGAACTACTATAGAGACATCCTATGTAGTCAGTTGGCTGCTGCCTATCTGCGTCATCGTCCATGCTCTCGTAGGTCTGACCGGGGGGCCCCTCATCGCTCACGTACCACTGCCATGGCTGCTGTGTGGGGGTGAGGAGTAGGGGTAGGAGCAGTACCAGCTCCATCAGCAGCAACTTGAGTCTGGAGTCGCTGATGAGCAGCTTTCTTCACCTGCCAAGTGTGGAAAGTACTCAGCAGCAGCAGCAGCAGGTAGACCAGGAGCAGACCCTGAACCAGCAGGTGGTGGCCTACTTGGACAGCACCCTGCCACCCCACATTGAAGATCCGCTGGACTACTGAGCAGCCAAACTGGATTTGTGGCCGCAACTGTCCGAGTTTGCACTGGAGAAGCTTCCCTGCCCGGCTAGTAGTGTGGCATTAGAACGGGTGTTCAGTGTGGCCAGGGGCCATAGTTACCCCAAGGAGAACTCGTCTGTCCTTCCAATATGTAGAAAGACTCACCTTTGTCAACATGAATCAGGCGTGGATCAGCCAGGATTTCCACCCACCAACGCCTGATGCATCAGATTAGATCAGCAATGATGCATGTTAGGCCACTGAGGCACAAATAAAATAAATAAGTGACTCTGCTTGGCAGAGTCACTGGGGATCACTGGACCCAAACTCTGGGCAGCCGGACAATGACGATCGCTCCCCAAAGGGCGAAATGATATAGGAGGCAAGATAATGAATAGTAAGGTAAACACTTACACAAACACGTACTGCGCAGAAAGCGCTTGAGACTGGAGCCAGAGCTTTGGCTTCACAGACCTCCAGACAAGCGACGCCCACCGTGTACCCGTGCTCCAGGAGGGGGCTATGGCATGGCCGCAAGTGTGGCTTTCAAACAGTCTGAGTGATACACACACACAAAGACAGACAGAAAAGCAGGCACCTGAAACCACGCACCGGTGCAAGGAAGCACACAAACACTCGGTAACATTCAGTGTCAATAGCAATGGACCGGACCGTATAGCAGTCGCACATGAACAACAAGGCACCGGCCCTGCCCAGCAGAAGCTCAGGGTTTAAATAGTAGTGAGCTAATTGGCAGAGGCGTGGTTACTGACACACTTCCTGTGAACGCCTGGCGGAAGTGACCTCACCAGAGGTCTCAAGGGCAGGGCATGGTGCCTGACATACTTCCTGTGAACGCCTGGCGGAAGTGACATCACCAGAGGTCTCAAGAAGCTGGCGCATGACCACTTCCTGTGCCGGACCTTGTTCACTGCAGTAGGACTGTGGGCGCAAGGATATTGCACTGAGATTTGCCCATGCCCCTTCACCAACACCCGCAGCCCAGGAGGGCAAGCGACCGCGTGCACGACGTCGATGCACGCGCCTTACAATGCATCACCTAAACCTTGACAAATGATACTGTATTCTTCAGGCTACCTGCCTCAGCCACTCTTATGATGCTGCCACCCGACTGATGCCACACATCTGCCAGCTGCTCCTTCTAACACCCAGCATCTTTACCAGTGACTGGTATTGCCACCCACCTCTCCACTCTGTCACTGACCCAATATGTAGCCTTTCTGATACTGCTGCCACCTCAACAATCAGGTCTCCTCATGCTGCTACTGCTGTCACCTCCAGGCTATGTCACCATGCCACTCTGTGGCCTGATGCTGCTGCTGCCGCCTCCACACGCTGTGTCCTAGCTGCCGCTACCTCTAAATTATATAATTGTGCCACTCTGTGGAATACTCATGCTGCTGCCGCCACCTCCACACGCTGTGTCCTAGCTGCTGCTACCTCCAAATTATGTAATTGTGCCACTCTGTGGCCTACTCATGCTGCTGCCGCCTCCACACGCTGTCTCCTAGCTGCCGCTACCTCCAAATTATGTAATTGTGCCACTCTGTGGCCTACTCATGATGCTGCCTCCTCCAAATGCTGTGTCCTAGCTGCCGCTACCTCCAAATTATGTGATTGTGCCACTTTGTGGCCTACTCATGATGCTGCTGCCTCCAAATGCTGTGTCCTAGCTGCCGCTACCTCCAAATTATGTAATTGTGCCACTCTGTGGCCTACTCATGCTGCTGCCACCTCCACACGCTGTCTCCTAGCTGCCGCTACCTCCAAATTATGTAATTGTGCCACTCTACGGTTTGTTGCATTTACATTTTTATGACTGATGCTGCCTCTCCCAGGGTATGTCACTTTGCCAGTCTGTCTCATTAAAATTAGTACAACTCCTGCTGCCTCTCCCACTCTGTGGCCTTGAAATGTATTCGACTGCTGCCTCTTGCAGATGCTATTACTGTGCCACTCTGTGGCCTTGAAATGTATTCGACTGCTGCCTCTTGCAGATGCTGTTACTGTGCCACTCTGTGGCCTTGAAATGTATTCGACTGCTGCCTCTTGCATATGCTGTTACTGTGCCACTCTGTGGCCTTGAAATGTATTTGACTGCTGCCTCTTGCAGATGCTGTTACTGTGCCACTCTGTGGCCTTGAAATGTATTCGACTGCTGCCTCTTGCAGATGCTGTTACTGTGCCACTCTGTGGCCTTGAAATATATTCGACTGCTGCTGCCTCTTGAAGATGCTGTTACAGTGCCACTCGTTGGCCCAGTAAATTCTTCGACTGCTGCTACCGCCTCTTCCAAGGTCTGTTATTCTGCAACTCTGTGGCATCAAAATTGATTAGCATTTTTTGGACCTTCTGCTCGGCAGCAGCATGTCACTTGTAAATTTTTTTACGTTCTGTAGTCCTATTCCATTATTCATAGCTTAAGTAAACAGGAAACCCTGTTTGTTTTGAACATTTGAATTTTTAAAAGTAAACAATTCCGGCCCCCAGGACACTCAGAGATGAGAATGGGGGAGGCGAGAGGCAGGGGCTCCCACAGATGGTAGCTCAGCTCCCTGCAGACCGCCAGCTCAATCTCAAGAACTCTGAGCTTTCTTGGCGTACTGTGTCAATACTGATATTTTGCCACAGTTGAGGCAAAGCTGGAGCCTTCACTGCACCTCCTCTTTCTTACGCTCCCATCCGCTGGCATAACCAGCCCCGAAACTGATAAGAACATATACTACAGTTGATCTTAACCAAAAGGCCAAGAATTCTTTTTTACGGTCTACTCTTCAGGGTATGTCACCATGCCACTCTCCGGCCTGATGCTGCTGCCGCCACAGACTCCACATGCCGTCTTCTAGCTGCCGCTACGTCAAAATTATGTAATTGTGCCACTCTGTGGCCTCCAAATTGTACTACTACTTCCACTGCTGCTGCCACTTCCAGAGTCTGTCATTCTGCCACTCTGTGGCCTACTCATGTTGCTGCCACCTGGCCACACTGTCGTCGTGCCACTCTATAGTCTGCTGATGCTGCTGCCACTGCCATCTGCACGCTGTCTGGGGGTCTCTGCTTGTATAAGCGTGTAATAGAACAGGTTCTGTCAAAATGTATGTGGAATCAGTGAATTGGTGTAAAAGGTGTGCGCTTTTGGCGCTCTAGTAGGATCTTGGGCCTCTGCACGATTCTTTATACCTGGCGCTAACATTGACCTGTAAGGCTGAGTTCAGACTTCAGTTATTTGGTGAGTTTTGGCCCCTTAACTGCCCAAATACATAAAAGTGTGCAGCGATTTTAAGAGCGACGCCTGTTATGTGCATGTCACACTGGCTCACAGTATTCTTTTACTACCACAGTAGACTCCCTATGCGTTTAACTGCAAGGCACAGTGTTCTACACCACTATCTAGGCTCTCTGCAGCCCGGAAGTAGCCGTTTTTTAACGTGATTCACCACAAATTTATTTGGATCGAAGCAAATCTTTTCGGAGAATTCGGCAAACCAGCCGAATCGAATTTTTGAAAAATTCGCTCATCTCTAGATATGGCAAATAAACCTGCTTCCATTATCAAATGAGAAGTAGATCTGAAACTAATGTTTTCAAATGAGGAAGTAAGAAACCTATTGGCGCAAACTCCAAAAGTCTCCAGGCTTCAGGAAAATGACTATAAAATGCTCATCAGGTGGTATTACACCCTGAGAGATTACATTAAATGTACCCTACCTGTTCCCCAACATGCTGGAGATGTCTTCAAAATGAAGGCATTTTTATACACATTTGGTGAACATGCCCAGTCCTTGCCCCTTTCTGGACCACTGTCTGTGGGATATTGGCCAAACTGCACAATAAAGTGATCCTACAAACACCACAGATATGCCTACTGGGCTTACTCGCCCCACCTAATAACATCCAGCTTGAAAGTCGCTTATACCAACACCTCTTGGCAGTGGCAAGACTGTTGATAGCAACAAATTGGAAGACAACCGCTCTTCCATCTATATCATTGTGGCTAGTTAAATGTGATCAGGTGTATTGAATGGAGCAACTAGCCCACTGGGAATCTAACAACTCATGTCTGTTTGAATACACGTGAGCAGCTTGGAGAAAATATAGAAATCTTACCTGCAAAATGTTTAAATGGATGGCATACATGAGCTTGAGTAACGTTTACTGTGCTATTTTTTGTTCCATGACTAGAAGCTGCTAATTTTATTGTGTTGGTTTCCTAAACGTGGCCTTACACGTTACATGTATATCGGCAGAACCTATTGATTTTTGCAGATGTTGGAAGAGCAAAAGGTCGGGCAGTTGGATTTCAACTGGGTTTCAAAGCTCATAAACTTGTATAAGATAGATAATGAGGCATTAGTGGAACAAAAAAAGTTTTTGGAAATTCTACATTAATAACATATGGGATTCATGCTATTTTTAAACAAATCTTCATATAACAAAACCTTTCAATACATAAGCAGCTGATTTAATCATTGGTCAGGTCCGCACTCATGATTCCTTTATTACTTGGCCCGAATGACTTGATTTTCACTCTTGTCTGATGAAACCTTTCAAAATCTCTGCTGATTTGCTTCTGAAGTCTGAATAAATCTTGCGAAAAATTATTGGATATATTTCTATTGTTTATTTTCCAAGCTATCATCTGGAAAGTCATTCAGATCCAATATTTAATGTTTAGTGCATAATAAAACAAAGTAATTTGCTTATGCACATTGTCATCATTTTTTGTCAGTATTGGAACTATCACCATCTTAAATTACATCATCCTTTGATATATTCTAAGTTAATTTGTAGAAAGCTTGTTGACATGCCAGGATTCAAATAGTTGAATAAATAAAACAATTGTTAATCTTTGAACACGTGTGCTTACCCTCAGCTGTTGGCAAATGCAGCTGCTGAACATTAAGGCTTAAAGTTTGAAGTTTGAAAACTGACTTTAAATAAAAGTTGAAAGTTTTGCCTAGCAACAGTTAAACATTAGATTTCAGAATGGTTTAGAAATTGTAGCTGGTCCTGGGTGAAGGAGACCAGGATCACATTGCATTATTTTTCTTATGGTGCTTTGTTGATATATATATATATATATATATATATATATATATATATATATATATATATGTACAGTACAGACCAAAAGTTTGGACACACCTCATTCAAAACTATGAATTAACACATGTGGAATTATATACTTAACAAAAAGTGTGAAACAACTGTAAATATGTCTTATAGTCTAGGTTCTTCAAAGTAGCCACTTTTGCTTTGATTACTGCTTTGCACACTCTTGGCATTCTCTTGATGAGCTTCAAGAGGTAGTCACCTGAAATGGTTTTCACTTCACAGGTTTGCCCTGTCAGGTTTAATAAGTGGGATTTCTTGCCTTATAAATGGGGTTGGGACCATGAGTTGTTTAGGCAGAGGTCAGATGGATACACAGCTGATAGTCCTACTGAATAGACTGTTAGAATTTGTATTATGGCAAGAAAAAAGCAGCTAAGTAAAGAAAAACGAGTGGCCATCATTACTTTAAGAAATGAAGGTCAGTCAGTCTGAAAAATTGGGAAAACTTTGAAAGTGTCCCCAAGTGCAGTCGCAAAAACCATCAAGCGCTACAAAGAAACTGGCTCACATGAGGACCACCCCAGGAAAGGAAGACCAAGAGTCACCTCTGCTGCGGAGGATAAGTTCATCCGAGTCACCAGCCTCAGAAATCGCAAGTTAACAGCAGCTCAGATTAGAGACCAGGTCAATGCCACACAGAGTTCTGGCAGCAGACACATCTCTACAATAACTTTTAAGAGGAGACTGTGTGCAGCAGGCCTTCATGGTAAAATAGCTGCTAGGAAACCACTGCTAAAGACAGGCAACAAGCAGAAGAGACTTGTTTGGGCTAAAGAACACAAGGAATGGACATTAGACCAGTGGAAATCTGTGCTTTGGTCTGATGAGCCCAAATTTGAGATCTTTTGTTCCAACCACCTTGTCTTTGTGCGACGCAGAAAAGATGAACGGATGGACTCTACATGCCTGTTTCCCACCGTGAAGCATGGAGGAGGAGGTGTGATGATGTGGGGGTGCTTTGCTGGTGAAACTGTCAGGGATTTATTCAAAATTGAAGGCATACTGACCCAGCATGGCTACCACAGCATCTTGCAGCGGCATGCTATTCCATCCGGTTTGCGTTTAGTTGGACCATCATTTATTTATCAACAGGACAATGACCCCAAACACACCTCCAGGCTGTGTAAGGGCTATTTGACCAAGAGGGTGAGTGATGGGGTGCTACGCCAGATGACCTGGCCTCCACAGTCACCAGACCTGAACCCAATCGAGATGGTTTGGGGTGAGCTGGACCGCAGAGTGAAGGCAAAATGGCCAACAAGTGCTAAGCATCTCTGGGAACTCCTTCAAGACTGTTGGAATACCATTTCAGGTGACTACCTCTTGAAGCTCATCAAGAGAATGCCAAGAGTGTGCAAAGCAGTAATCAAAGCAAAAGGTGGCTACTTTGAAGAACCTAGAATATAAGAAATAGTTTCAGTTCTTTCACACTTTTTTGTTAAGTATATAATTCCACATGTGTTAATTCATAGTTTTGATGCCTTCAGTGTGAATCTACAATTTTCATAGTCATGAAAATACAGAACTTTTGTTCTGTATTATATATATATATACTAGCAGAAAGACCCGGCTTCGCCTGGGTATATTTTATCTATTTCATTTAAAGGGACACTATCGCGAAGAAAAAAATTTTGATATGTTTTACAACATAACAAAAGCAGGTTTTAACATAATGTATTTTTCAATTTGTGTAAATGTTTTTTTTTATTCAGTTTTCTTGCCTTACATGGGGGCTGCCATGTTGGAAGTAAAGTGTGACAGTCTGGGTTTACAACACAATGGCACCTCACTTACGGCAGGCATGTACATAGGTTTCCTCAGTCGCTGCCGACCCTATAGAGAATGAATGGAAGACGTGAGCCCGCCCCTGTGATGACACCAGTAAGACCAGCCAGGTCCTCCCTCCTTGCTGCTGGGGGAAGCCCACTGTGCCTACTCCTCACTCCTGCAGCAGCGTCCTTGTCTTCATTAGGCTGCCTGTTCTAAATTCTATGGCAGCTTACCCCACAGTGCAGACAATTTTTGCTGAGTGTACTGCTGGGGTGAGCGGCCCAGGACTCAGAAACAGAGTAGATGGAGGTTCTTGGGGCTGTAGGACCTTAGTGATGTAATCGGCCATGTGACCAGTGGGGGAGGAGCAGAGATCTGTGTTTTTGTAACGAAGCCATTGTCTCATCTTATCTTGCTTAAGCAGTGATGTCACCGCTGAAGGTGTGAATTGGTGATGTCATTGGTACCACCCACTTTTTTGCAGCATGCCTACTTACAGATTGCTCAAAGCCTCATTTGGCCAGCAGAGCTCCCCCTGGTGACCAAAGATGGTAAATATGGTAAAATCTAATATTTATTTATAATATTTCACACATTGGAATTTTTATTTATTTATTATTTCTTACAAATATATAATAGATTTTTTTTAGCATAAATAAAATATAGAACAGGTTTTTGTGATAGATTTTGTGATTGTTTCTGTGTGTCGTTGCAGAGAGAAAGTCATCCTTCCTCCCATCCCTGCATCTGACAGAAATTTATTTTTACCTTCATTTTTTCAATCCCCATTGGCTGCGGAGTGGGAGGTGGCGTGGTTTAATGGGACACGGGGGCAGGGTTTAAGTCCTTCTTTTCCAGGTGGCCTGAATTATAGGTTAATGCCATGGTCATTTGAGGAAACACAATGGGTAGCAGTGGAAGAAAACATTGCTTTGCGCGGGTATATTTAATCTATTTTATTTAATTTTTCTGTGTGTCGTTGCAGAGAGAGAGTCATCCTCCCTCCCATCCCTGCAGCTGACAGATGTTGATTTTTACCTTCAATTGTTCAATCTCCATTGGCTGCGGAGAGGGAGGGGTCGTGGCCTGACCGAGTCAGGGGCATGACGTAGCAAGACCTGGGGCGGGGTTTTAAGTCCTTCTTTTGATGGTGGCCAGAATTATAGGTCGATGCCATGGTAATTTATGATGACACGCCATGGGTAACAGTGGAAGAAAACATTGCTTTGCACGGGTATATTTAATCTATTTCATTTAATGTTTCTGTATGTTGTTGCAGAAAGAAATCCAACGTCCTTCCTACCCCTGCAGCTGACAGAAGTTTATTTTTCCCTTCATTCTTTCAATCCCTGTTGGCTGTGGAGTGGGAGGGGGCATGACCTGACAGAGTTGGGGGTGTGGCTTAGCAAAGCGCATAGGTGATTTAATCTATTTCATTTAATGTTTCTGTGTGTCGTTTCAGAATGGCTGCAGAGTGGGCGGGGGCGTGGTCTGACAGAGTTGGGGGCGTGACTTAGCAAGACGATTCGAACAGTTGTAGTCTATAATTAGTCTAATAATTTTATCTAAAATTTTTGTGTGTCGTTGCAGAGAGAAATTCACCCTCCCACGCCTGCAGCAAATAGAAGTTTATTTTTACCTTTATTTTTTCAATCCCCATTGGCTGCGGAGTGGGAGGGGGCGTAACCTGACAGAGTCGGGGGCGTGGATTAGCAAGACGCTTCAGATGGGTGTATTTAATCTATTTCATTTAATGTTTCTGTGTGTCGTTGCAGAAAGAAAATCAACCTCCCACCCATCCCTGCAGCTGACAGAAGTTGATTTTTACCTTTATTTTTTCAATCCCTGTTGGCTGCAGAGTGGGAGGGGGCATGGCCTTACAGAGTCGGGGCATTGCTTAGCAAAGCGCTTCGCATAGGTGCATTTAATCTATTTCATTTAATGTTTCTGTGTGTCGTTGCAGAATGGCTGCGGAGTGAGAGGGGGTGTGGCCTGACAAGACGGGGCGTGGCTTAGCAAAAGGCTTCGAACGGTTGTAGTCTATAATTAGTCTATTTCATCTAAAATTTTTGTGTGTCGTTGCAGAGAGAAATTCACCCTCCCACCCCTGCAGCAAACAGAAGTTTATTTTTACCTTCATTTTTTCAATTCCCATTGGCTGCGGAGTAGGAGGGGGCGTGACCTGACAGAGTGGGCGTGGATTAGCAAGACGCTTCGCATGGGTGTATTTAATCTATTTTATTTAATGTTTGTGTGTGTTGTTGCAGAAAGAAAGTCAACCTCCCACCCATCCCTGCAGCTGACAGAAGTTGATTTTTACCTTTATTTTTTCAATCTCTGTTGGCTGTGGAGTGAAAGGGGGTGTGGCCTGACAGAGTTGGGGGTGTGGCTTAGTGAGACCTGGGGCGGGGGTTTTAAGTACTTCTTTTAGGGTGGCCTGAATTAAAGGTCAATACCATGCTTATTTATGAGCCCACGCAATAGGCAGCAGTGGAGGAAAACATCTTTTATTACTACTGAACTGTAGTAATAGAAAAACACATAAGTTATATTTATGGTAACCGGAATACCTTTAACAGTGTCAGTGAATAGAAATGGATGAGATCCTTAGTTGCTGATAATTACCTGGTTGTTATGGAAACCTGCCCTCCCCGTGTGTGCCTTTGCAGAGAATGGCAGTTGGAGTTTAAAACCAAAGTTCCCAGTTGTAATGTTGGCTAATGGAGATCATATTTTGGGAATATCTCAGGAACGGTATGTCCTAGAGAGATGAGACCTGGTCTAAAACTTTCCCGGACACCTGATGTACCTGTGTGCCGAATTTGGTGAAAATCGGTCCAGTAGTTTGGTCGCTCATAGAGAACAGACAGACAGACAGACAGACAGACAGAAACTCATTTTTATATTATTAAGAATATAACTAAGAGCACTGCCCCACAGAAGATTGCATACATATTCCAGACATACCTGTGTGCACTGTGTGCCTGTATTCCATGTCCAGAAAAAGCACTTTTATTCTGCAAGAAAACAGCTCCCAAGTGTCCAGCTCTGCTGCTGCAAGTGCTCAAAGCAAACCAGACTGAGAAGGGGAGGGCTGCTTTAGATGCTTATATCTTGGGATTGGTATCTGATAGAAAAATGGTTCCAAGCTTTCAAATGATACCAACATTACAGCATTACATCCAGTATATCAGAAGATATAGCTGTTAGAAATCAAGTCGGGAGAAAGAGCTGTTTTTAGTTTCACTTTCAGCTGGGACCTTGGGAGCTGTTTTACTGCAGAATAAAAGTACTTTTTCTGGACATAGTGCACATAGGTATGTCTGGGATGTGTTTGTAATCTTCTGTGGGGCAGTGCTGTTAGTTATATAGTTCAAAATAAGGTGACAGACTCCCTTTAACAGTGACCTCTATAGTAATTTGCCCCTGAACACTGACCTCCATAGAGGACGTCCTCTTAACTGTAACCTCCACAGCAGCCCGCCTCCTTAACTGTGACCTCCACAGCACTCCGCTCCCTTAACACTTTAGTTACCAGCCTGTTTTTGGCCTTACTGACCAAGTGTTTTTCTTCATTTTTTCATCTTGGCGTTCTAAACGATATCATTTTTTTATTTTTCCATCTATATAGCTGTATGAGGGCTTGTTTTTTGCAGGAAAAGTTGTAGTTTTTAATGGCGTCATTTTAAGCTACACATAACTTTCTGATTAACTTTTATTAACTCTTTCTGTGAGGGAGATTGGCAGAATCGCTATTTTTCCCCTGTGTTTTTACATTATAAATTTTACGGTGTTCTTTTATTCGTATAAGTAACATAATATCTTTATTCTCTGGATCAGTACGATTACAGTGATACCAACTACATATAGGTTTTTTTTTACATTTTACTACTTTTTTTGCAATAAAACCCTTTTTTAAAAAAAAAAAAAAAAAAAAAAGGAAACAATGTTTTTGTATCCCTGCTTCCCAAGACCCATAACTTTTTTTATTTTTCTTTCTACAGAGTTGTGTGAGATCTTGATTTTTAAGGGATGACTTGTATTTTTCATTGGTATCATTTTGGAGTAAATTACACTTTTTGATTTCTTGTTATTAAGCTTTTTTGGTGACAACTAAGAATAATTTAGCAATGCTGTCTTTTTTTTTTTTTTTTACAGCATTCACCGTACGGGACAATTTACGTGATATTTATTCCGGGTCGTTACGAACGTGGCAATACCAAACATATGGGGGAGATTTCTTTTATTGCAATTTTTTCATGGAAAAAAGCATATTTTTTAATGGAATTTTTAAATGTAATGTTGTTTTTTTTTTTTTACCACTTAATAGTCCCACAAGGGGCCATAACAGAGAGTATTTTGATTGCTTTTAAAATACAGTGCATTATACCTATAGTGCATTGCATTTTATTAGCAATGTTATTCTGACATTGACCAGCAGGCTGCACTAGAGAGGCACAGGCTGCTGGAAATTACTGAAGGCTGGTCTGGGACCTACATGAGACCCCAGCCAGCCTTCACACACATCGGCACCCCGCGATCGCATTTGCGGGGTGCCGATGGGAGACAGAGAGAGTCCGCTCCCTCTGTCAGTACTTTACATGCGGCAGGCTCCATTTCCCATGTAAGAGCCAGGCCCCCTCTCCCCGCTGCACAGGTCTGCACAGCTTAGAATGAGCAGACATAAAAAACGGCGGCCCAGCCTAAGGCCCCTTAGTGACTGCTGTAAAAACACGTATGGGTGGTCACTAAGGGGATAACAGTGTCCTCCACAGCCCCCTGCCCCTTTAAAGCTGACCTATAGCAGTGAACAAAAATGGCTGGGTTGTTAGGGAGACCTGGAATAAAACTGTGTGTATGTGGAGACTAAGGGCCTGCGAGCTTCTCTTGGCTGATAAGGGTCATATGACCGTATATGTGGCAGTTGGGATATGATGAGAAAGACCTGCAGGCTTCTATTGGCTAATTTAGGTCATGTGATGGTGCCATATTTGAATTTTTTGGGTAGGTGCTAGAGAGCTGAGACCAGGTCTAAAAACCTTTCCATACACCCGAAGTACTTATGCGCCAAATTTTGTGATTGTAAATGCGACGGTGCGGATTCCTTTAGCAGACATACATACATACATACACTCAGCTTTATATATTACTAGCTGAAGGACCCGGCTTCGCCCGGGTATATTTAATTTATTTCTTTTACTGTTTGTGTGTGTGTGTCGTTAAAAGATATCGAGAATGTCCTCTACAGTGCTTTCCCATTTAACAGTGACCTCTACACCGGCCCGCCCCTTTAACAATGACCTCTAAAGCGGCCAGCCCCTTTAACAGTGACTTCTACAGCGACCCGCCCCTTTAACAGAGACCTCTACAGCAGCCCGCCCCTTTAACAGTGACCTCTACAGCAGCCCGCCCCTTTAACAGTGACCTCTACAGCTGCCCGCCCCTTAAACAGTGACCTCTACAGCAGCCCACCCCTTTAACAGTGACCTCTACAGCAGCCCGCCCCTTTAACAGTGTTCTCTACAGCAGCCTACCCCTTCAACAGTGACCTCTACAGCAGCCTGCCCCTTTAACAGTGACCTCTACAGCTGCCCACCCCTTAACAGTGACCTCTACAGAAGCCCGCCCCTTTAACTGTGACCTCTACAGCAGCTAGAGTGGCCACTGTCTTCACCCCAGAAAGCCAGACCTCACCGGCCATTCCCCCAAACGTGAAACAGCGCTCCCAGTTCCCATGAAGACACATCACTAAACATGAGGCCACGCCCCCCCTGGCTCCGTGAAGACATGGAGGAGAAGCTGTCTGAGTGTGAGCTACTGAAAGGGTGGACATCCCTGTGTCTGTCCAGGCACTTCGTCGGACGGAGAACAGGTAGCCAGAAAACTGGACTGTCCAGCCTAAAGCCGGAGATCTGGCCACCCTAACATCAGCCTGCCCCTAGGGTGGCCAGAGGTCTTGTTTTAGGCTGGACGGTCTGGCTTTCAGACTCCCTGTCCTCTGTCATGCGCAGGGCCTGGATGGACACAGCAGCAGCACTCTCAGCAGCAGCACTGTGCAGTCTGAGCAATGAGCTGCAGGGAGAAAGTCACCCTCCCCCCACCCCTGCAGCTGACAGAAGGTGATTTTTACCAATATTTTTAATCCCGGTCAAATGCAGCATGGAAGGGGCGTGGCCTGACTGAGTCAGGGGCGTTACTTAGTGGGATCTGGGGGTGGTGCTTTTAAGTCCTTCTTTTGACGGTGGCCAGAATTATAGGTCGATGCCTGATTTAGGAGGAAGGTGGGTAGCAGTGGAAGAAAACATCTTTTATTACTACTGAACAGTAAATATGTAAAATTTACATTATATGAGGTAATGATTGATGATGAGTTAGTCTAAAACATCTAATATATAAAGCTGAGTGTATGTGTGTGTGTGTGTGTGTGTGTGTTTGTCCGCTAAAGGAATCCGCACCGCTGCAGCTACAATCACAAAATTTGGCACACATGTACACAGGGCTGCCATCAGGAATTTCGGGGCCCCCTACAGGCAAATTTCGCGGGCCCACCCCCTTTCAGGTAAACTTTACAGATTGCAAAATGGCTAACTTTTTTTTCTTAACAAGTCGCATCATTGTGTTTATTATCCCTGTACAGTGACATCACTGTGTTGGTTATCCCTGTACTGTGACATCACTGTGTTTATTATCCCTGTACGGTGACATCACTGTGTTTATTATCCCTGTACTGTGACATCGCTGTGTTTATTATCTCTGTACAGTGACATCGCTGTGTTTATTATCCCTGTACAGTGACAACGCTGTGTTTATTATCTCTGTACTGTGACATCACTGTGTTTATTATCCCTGTACTGTGACATCACTGTGTTTGTTATCCCTGTACTGTGACATCACTATTTATTATCCCTGTACGGTGACATCACTGTGTTTATTATCCCTGTACGGTGACATCACTGTGTTTATTTTCCCTGTACGGTGACATCACTGTGTTTATTATCCCTGTACAGTGACATCGCTGTGTTTATTATCTCTGTACAGTGACATCGCTGTGTTTATTATCCCTGTACAGTGACATCGCTGTGTGTATTATCCCTGTACTGTGACATCACTGTGTTTATTACCCCTGTACTGTGACATCACTGTGTTTATTATCCCTGTACTGTGAAATCACTGTGTTTATTATCCCTGTACTGTGACATCACTGTGTTTATTATCTCTGTACTGTGACATTGCTGTGTTTATTATCTCTGTACAGTGACATCGCTGTGTTTATTATCCCTGTACAGTGACATCACTGTGTTTATTATCCCTGTACAGTGACATCGCTGTGTTTATTATCCCTGTACAGTGACATCGCTGTATGTATTATCCCACTGCAGGAAGAGGTAAGTGGTCTGTGTTTGTGTGTTTGTTTTCTATTTTTCAGGGTCGTGAATGCAGAGGACTACGTCGGATTCGGTGGACTACGTCGGACCAGCTTTTTTTTTTTTTAATAAAATGGTCAAACAGGGGTCTGGGGGAGTGTTTATTTCAATGAAATGTTTTATACCTCTTCCTGCACTGGGATAATACACACAGTGATGTCACTGTACAGGGACAATAAACACAGCGATGTCACTGTACAGACATAATAAACACAGTGATGTCACTGTACAGACATAATAAACACAGTGATGTCACTGTACAGGGATAATAAACACAGCGATGTCACTGTACAGGGATAATAAACACAGCGATGTCACACTACAGGGATAATACACACAGCGATGTCACTGTACAGGGATAATAAACACAGTGATGTCACCGTACAGGGATAATAAACATAGTGATGTCACAGTACAGAGATAATAAACACAGTGATGTCACAGTACAGGGATAATAAACACAGTGATGTCACCGTACAGGGATAACAAACACAGTGATGTCAAAGTCCAGGGATAATACACACAGTGTTGTCACAGTACAGAGATAATAAACACAGTGATGTCACTGTACAGGGATAATAAACACAGTGATGTCACCGTACAGATATAATAAACACAGTGATGTCACCGTACAGGGATAATAAACACAGTGATGTCACCGTACAGGGATAATAAACACAGTGATGTCAAAGTCCAGGGATAATAAACACAGTGATGTCACAGTACAGGGATAATAAACACAGTGATGTCACCGTACAGGGATAATAAACACAGTGATGTCACAGTACAGGGATAATAAACACAGTGATGTCACCGTACAGGGATAATAAACACAGTGATGTCACCGTACAGAGATAATAAACACAGTGATGTCACCGTACAGGGATAATAAACACAGTGATGTCACTGTACAGGGATAATAAACACAGTGATGTCAAAGTCCAGGGATAATAAACACAGTGATGTCACAGTACAGGGATAATAAAAACAGTGATGTCACAGTACAGGGATAATAAACACAGTGATGTCACCGTACAGGGATAATAAACACAGTGATGTCACAGTACAGGGATCGGCGTCTCGTGCCCCCATCAGACCTCAGATCAGCATCTTGAGCCCCCATCAGACCTCAGATCAGCGTCTTGAGCCCCATCAGACCTCAGATCAGCGTCTTGTGCCCCCATCAGACCTCAGGTCAGCGTTTTGTGCCCCCATCAGACCTCAGATCAGCGTCTTGTGCCCCCATCAGACCTCAGGTCAGCCATTTCTGCCCCCATCAGTCCTCAGGTCAGCCATTTCTGCCCCCATCAGACCTCAGGTCAGCCATTTCTGCCCCCATCAGACCTCAGGTCAGCCATTTCTGCCCCCATCAGACCTCAGGTCAGCCATTTCTGCCCCCATCAGACCTCAGGTCAGCCATTTCTGCCCCCATCAGACCTCACATCAGCCCCCCTCCCCCCAGCCAGCCAGGTGCCCCCCCCAGCCACAAACAGACACAAAAAATACAGTACTTACAAACTGCTCCCTCCGGACACTGTCTTCTTCTCCTGCGCGCCTTCTTCTCCTGAAGCAGTGTGATCCCGCGAGACCTGTGACCCAGCGCTGGATCTCGCGGGACACACAGCCAGCCCAGGAGGAAGCGCAGGAGTCGGAGACCGACGTCATGGGGACGGGACGGCCAGGCCACGGCAGGGTAAGTATTAAAGAACTGTGCGCACTGCGCACTTAGCCAGCAGGCGGCACTTTTTTATCGCCCCCGCCCCCACACATTATCGTGCGGCCCACCGGCCCACATAATGGTGCGGGCCTGCGTCCCACCGGGCAAATGGCCGGGCCCCCCCATGTGTCCTAGAGTCCGGGCCGGGCGGGCCCCATATGGCAGTACCAGTTGTACTGCCCTATCAGCGGGCCTGCATGTACATCAGGTGTCCGGGAAGGTTTTAGAATAGTTTTCAACTCTCAAGGACGTACCGTTCCTGAGATATTCCCAAAAAATGCATTAGCCAATAGTAGCCTGGTCACATGACCCTTATCAGCCAATAGAAGCTCACAGGCACACATCAGGTTTCTATGACAACCTAGCCAGTTCACTGCTTTAGGTCTGCATTAAAGAGGCAGAGCACTGTGGATGACAATGGTAAATGGGTATTCCCAGTTACCATAACTATAACTTATGTTTTAGACTAACTCATCATCAATCATTACCTCATATAATGTAAATTTTACATATTTACTGTTCAGTAGTAATAAAAGATGTTTTCTTCCACTGCTACCCACCTTCCTAAATTACTATGGCATCGACCTGTAATTCTGGCCACCGTCAAAAGAAGGATTAAAAGCACCACCCCCAGATCCCACTAAGTCACGCCCCTGACTTAGTCAGGCCATGCCCCTTCCATGCTGCATTTGACCGGGATTAAAAATATTGGTAAAAATCACCTTCTATCAGCTGCAGGGGTGGGGGGAGGGTGACTTTCTCCCTGCAGCTCATTGCTCAGACTGCACAATGCTGCTGCTGAGAGTGCTGCTGCTGTGTCCATCCAGGCCCTGCGCATGACAGAGGACAGGGAGTCTGAAAGCCAGACTGTCCAGCCTAAAACAAGACCTCTGGCCACCCTAGGGGCAGGCTGATGTTAGGGTGGCCAGATCTCCGGCTTTAGGCTGGACAGTCCAGTTTTCTGGCTACCTGTTCTCCGTCCGACGAAGTGCCTGGACAGACACAGGGATGTCCACCCTTTCAGTAGCTCACACTCAGACAGCTTCTCCTCCATGTCTTCACGGAGCCAGGGGGGGCGTGGCCTCATGTTTAGTGATGTGTCTTCATGGGAACTGGGGGAGTTGTTTCACGTTTGGGGGAATGGCCGGTGAGGTCTGGCTTTCTGGGGTGAAGACAGTGGCCACTCTAGCTGCTGTGGAGGTCACAGTTAAAGGGGCGGGTCGCTGTAGAGGTAATTGTTAAAGGGGCTGGCCGCTGTAGAGGTCACTGTTAAAGGGGCGGGCCGCTGTAGAGGTCACTGTTAAAGGGGCAGGCACTTTAAAGGTCACTCTCGATATCTTTTAACGACACACACACACACAAACAGTAAAAGAAATAAATTAAATATACCCGGGCGAAGCCGGGTCCTTCAGCTAGTAAGTTATAGTTATGGTAACCGGGAATACCCATTTACCATTGTCATCCACAGTGCTCTGCCTCTTTAATGCAGACCTAAAGCAGTGAACTAGCTAGGTTGTCAAAGAAACCTGATATGTGCCTGTGAGCTTCTATTGGCTGATAAGGGTCATGTGACCAGGCTACTATTGGCTAATGCATTGTTTGGGAATATCTCAGGAACGGTACGTCCTTGAGAGTTGAAAACTGTTCTAAAACCTTCCCGGACACCTGATGTACATGTGTGCAAATTTTGTGATTGTAGCTGCAGCGGTGCGGATTCCTTTAGCGGACACACACACACACACACACACACACACACACATCACACACATACACTCAGCTTTATATATTCGATCGATATATATATATATATATATATATATATATATATATACTAGCAGAAAGACCCGGCTTCACCTGGGTATATTTCATCTATTTATTTAATGTTTCTGTGTGTCGTTGCAGAGAGAAAGTCAATGCAGCTGACAGAAATTGATTTTTACCTTCATTTTTTCAATCCCTATTGGCTGCGGAGTGGGAGGGGGCGTGGTTTAATGGGACACGGGGGGGGTTAAGTCCTTCATTTCAGGGTTGTCTGAATTATAGGTTAATGCCATGGTAATTTGAGGAAACACAATGGGTAGCAGTGGAAGAAAACATTGCTTTGCGCGGGTATATTTAATCTATTTCATTTAATGTTTCTGTGTGTCGTTGCAGAGAGAAAGTCATCCTCCCTCCCATCCCTGCAGCTGACAGATGTTGATTTTTACCTTCAATTGTTCAATCTCCATTGGCTGCGGTGTGGGAGGGGTCATGGCCTGACTGAGTCGGGGGCGTGACGTTGCAAGACCTGGGGCGGGGTTTTAAGTCCTTCTTTTGATGGTGGCCAGAATTACAGGTCGATGCCATGGTAATTTATGAGGACACGCAATGGGTAACAGCGGAAGAAAACATTGCTTTGCACGGGTATATTTAATCTATTTCATTTAATGTTTCTGTATGTTGTTGCAGACAGGGCCGGCCTTAGGGTAGATGGCGCCCTGTGCGAAACTATCTCTCGGCGCCCCCCCCCCCCCCCCCCCCCCGAGTGACAGTACTAACGTCATACAGATATAGAGCTATAAATACAGTGCAGAGATATATAGAGTGATATAGGTAGGTAGAGTAGGACAGTATATATATATATGTATTTATAGCTCTCTATACAGTCCTATATTACACTATATATCTCTGCACTGTATTTATAGCTCTCTATACTGTCCTATATTACACTATATATCTCTGCACTGTATTTATAGCTTTCTATATTGAAATGTAACCTAATATAGCGCACATACCTCTTACATCCAGTGACGTCTCCTCTGATGTAGATCTTCTCTTTCCTCATCTTCTCCTTTCAGACCAGACGCCCATTTTTCAGCCATTTCTCATCTCTGCAGTTAGACAGAAAAAAAATCTTAGTTTACACAGTGTCCTAAAATAAGCTGCGCCCAGCAAATAGTGTTCCGTAATAGTGTAAACATAACGCTCCCCAGAAATAACTGCGCTGATACTGTGCCAGGGTGCCCCCACAGTAATAGTGCCCCCACAGTAATAGTGCCCCCAAAGTCCCAACTAATAATTCTCTGCCAGAGTGCACTTGTTAGTAATAGGTGCCCCCAACAGTACTAATGTCCCCACTGTGCCCCAGAAGT
>ONZH01000088.1:0-15930 GCA_900303285.1 Rhinella marina | reverse complement strand
AAGAGAACGCACAGTACAGTGGCCTATTAAATGGCCTAGATATTGTATATTCAAAGTACCAAAGCCGTGTAGTAACTGAACAGACGGTGGGTATGTACACCAGATATGTGAGATACTTTAACAAGAAAACGCACAGTACAGTGGCCTATTAATGGCCTAGATAATTGTAATATTTCAAAGTACAAAAGCCGTGTAGTAACTGAACAGACGGTGGGTATGTACACCAGGTATGTGAGATACTTTAACAAGAAAACGCACAGTACAGTGGCCTATTAAATGGCCTAGATATTGTATATTCAAAGTACAAAGCCGTGTAGTAACTGAACAGACGGTGGGTATGTACACCAGGTATGTGAGATACTTTAACAAGAAAACGCACAGTACAGTGGCCTATTAAATGGCCTAGATATTGTATATTTCAAAGTACAAAGCCGTGTAGTAACTGAACAGACGGTGGGTATGTACACCAGGTATGTGAGATAATTTAACAAGAGAACGCACAGTACAGTGGCCTATTAAATGGCCTAGATATTGTATATTTCAAAGTACAAAGCCGTGTAGTAACTGAACAGACGGTGGGTATTTACACCAGGTATGTGAGATAATTTAGCAAGAGAACGCACAGTACAGTGGCCTATTAAAATGCCTAGATATTGTATATTTCAAAGTACACAGCCGTGTAGTAACTGAACAGACGGTGGGTATTTACACCAGGTATGTGAGATAATTTAGCAAGAGAACGCACAGTACAGTGGCCTATTAAAATGCCTAGATATTGTATATTTCAAAGTACACAGCAGTAGTGCCAAATATAGTTTGGTATGTAGCAGAGCACCTAATACACCACTAATGCCTCTCTCTGTCCCTACTCCAGCAGCTATCCCTGAATACAGCAGCCGTTCTCTGTAAAGTCTATATTGTAGTAAAGCTATCACTGAAGTCCACTGTAGTAGCCCTGATAAGGGCTTTTAATCACGCTCCTGCCTGTCCAACAGCTAAAATCTGTCTCTCCCTTCTCCAGCCTCTGTCCCTGACTAAGTTCACGCAGCATATGCGTACGAGCAGGAAGAGCTGAGTTTTTATGATTCGAGGTCACATGGTTTTTCCAGCCAATCCATGTAGACGCTGTTTTCGCGCTGCCAGCGTGCTCAGCGTGCCTGTCATACCCCCCCTGCATGTTGATTGGTGGAAAAAGAGCGCCAGGGAAGGTGGGAGGGGAAACGAATTCTAAGTGCGCCATCGCCGTTATACTCGATTGAAATCGAGTGTGCCGAATATCGTAGTATTCGATCGAATACCGGCTCGATCGAACACTACTCGCTCATCTCTAATAATAATAATAAAAACATTAAAAAAAATATCTTTTGTGTTGTGTTTGGGGAAAAACAAATCATCCGTGATTGGCAGCTTGTAAATGTGAAAGAAATAGTTGCGGCATTATTCGCCATACAAATAGACAAGCGCCGTATTGTGCTAAATTCTTCAGTGTAGTTGACTTGCCAAAAAAACAGTGAATCCGTGTTTGTGGGGTTATTAGTTTTAAATAACTATTTGCGGCGTTATTCGCCATCCAAACAGAAAAGCGTGATATTGTGCTAACGTAGTCAGTGAAGTTGACTTTCCCAAAAAACTGTGAATCCATGTTTGTGGGGTTGTTAGTTTTAAATAACTTTTTGCAGCGTTATTCGCCATCCAAACAGAAAAGCGTGATATTGTGCTGAAGTAGTCAGTGAAGTTGACTTGCCAAAAAAACAGTGAATCCGTGTTTGTGGGGTTGTTAGTTTTAAATAACTATTTGCGGCTTTATTCGCCATCCAAACAGAAAAGCGTGATATTGTGCTAACGTAGTCAGTGAAGTTGACTTGCCAATAAAACAGTGAATCTGTGTTTGTGGGGTTGTTAGTTTTAAATAACTATTTGTGGCGTTATTCGCCATCCAAACAGAAAAGCCTGATATTGTGCTAACGTAGTCAGTGAAGTTGACTTGCCAAAAAACTGTGAATCCGTGTTTGTGGGTTTGTTCTGTACCATTTAGAAAACTGATGGCTTGTGCCGAGCCGAGTCGCAAGCCGTCATTTCTTTTCCAAAAAGTCAGTCCCAGCCCTGCACAAATATGTAGAAGAGAAGGTGGCCCAGTCCTTGAGCCTGTCTGTGTCTGCCAAAGTGCACGGCAGCGCCAACGCGGGGAGTTGCAACTACGGTCAGGGACAGTACATGTCCTTTACGGCCCACTGGGTCCTCCAGCGTACCACATGTGCAGGGCACGGCGGTGTCACGCAGTTCTACGCCTGGTTTGCCTGGGCGAACAAAGTGACACAGCTTGTGTGACACAGGGGAGGAACTGCTCCGCATCATGAAAGAAGAAATCGATTGCTGGCTTTCTCCGCGACAACTAAAAATCAGAACCATGGTGACAGATAACATAAAGAAGATGGTGTCCGCGCTGCGCCAAGGAGGGCTGAACCATGCGCCCTGCATAGCGCACGTATTTAATCTGGTTGTCAAACGGTTCCTCAAGTCTTATACCCAACTGCAAAACATTCTAAAAATGGCCAGGAAACTCTGCATGCACTTTAGCCATTCCTATAGCGCCCTCCTTGACCTGCAGCGGCAGAATGGCGTCCCCCAACATGGGCTGATATGTGACGTTTCCACCCTTTGGAATTCTACCCTCCATATGTTGGACCGACTGTACGAACAGAGAAAGGCCATAAACGATTTCTTAATTATCCAAGCGGACAAGAGTACTCCGCTGTGTAATTTTGATGTCAGCCAGTGGCAGCTCATGCGTGACACCTGCCGCTTGCTCAGGCCCTTTGAGGAGGCCACGTTATTTGTCAGTCACCAGGACTACGGTATGAGCAACATCATTCCACTGCTTCATGTCCTGGAACAGATGCTGCAAATCTTTGCTGCAAATCTTTATGGTCAGGGGACTGGAGACGTGGAGACTGTATCTCATGGCCACATGAGTCCGGTGGGGGCTGAACTGGAGGAGGAGGACATTGGAGCACAAGCATTTAGTGGTTTTTCTGCCCAGGTGACAGAAGAGGAGGAGCAGGAGCAGCCAGAGGAGGTAAAGGGAGATGCGGAAGATGAGGCAGATGACCCAGAGACACTATGGCAGTATACAGTGGAGTTGGAGGCAGGGAGTCTCTCCGAGTCACTTGCGCAAATGGCCCGATGCATGCTCACTTGCTTATGTAGTGACAGCCGAATAGTCACCATCCGGCAGAGGGATGACTTCTGGCTCTCCACCCTCCTCCACCCTCGCTACCGGTCTAAAATGGGGGCCTTTTTTTCACCTGCTGAGAGGAAGGACAAACTGAAGTACTATAGAGACATCCTATGTAGTCAGTTGGGTGCTGCCTATCTGCGTCATCGTCCATCCTCTCGCAGGTCTGACCGGGGGGTCCCTCAGTGCTCACGTACCACCGCCACGGCTGCTGTGGGGGGTAGGAGCAGTAAAAGCTCCATCAGCAGCAACTTGAGTCTGGAGTCGCTGATGAGCAGCTGTCTTCACATGCCAAGTGCGGAAAGTACTCACCAGCAGCAGCAGCAGGTAGATCAGGAGCAGACCCTGAACCAGCAGTTGATGGCCTACTTGGACAGCACCCTGCCACTCCACATTGAATATCCGCTGGACTACTGAGTAGCCAAACTGGATTTGTGGCCGCAACTGGCCGAGTTTGCACTGGAGAAGCTGTCCTGCCCGGCTAGTAGTGTGGTATCAGAGTGGGTGTTCAGTGCGGCGGGGGCCATAGTTACCCCAAGGAGAACTCGTTTGTCCTTCCAAAATGTGGAAAGACTCACCTTTGTCAAGATGAATCAGGCGTGGATCAGCCAGGATTTCCACCCACCAATGCCTGATGCATCAGATTAGATCAGCCATGATGCATCACGCAAACCTTGACAAATGAGACTGTATTCTTCAGGCTACCTGCCTCAGCCACTCTTATGATGCTGGCACCCGCCTGATGCCACACACGCCGCCTCCACACACTGTGTCCTAGCTGCCGCTACGTTCAAATTATGTAATTGTGCCACTCTGTGGCCTACTTATGCTGCTGCTGCCACCTCCGCACGCTGTGTCCCAGCTGCTGCTATGTCCAAATTATGTAATTGTGCTACTCTACGTTATGTAGAGTTATGTACGTTATGTTTTAATTTTTATGACTGCTGCTGTCTCTCCCAGGGTATGTCACTGTGCCATTCTGTCTCATTAAAATTAGTACGACTCCTGCTGCCTCTCCCACTCTGTGGCCTTGAAATGTATTCGACTGCTGCCTCTTACAGCTGCTGTTACGGTGCCACTCGGTGGCCTAGCAAATGTATTCGACTGCTGCTGCCTCTTGCAGCTGCTGTTACGGTGCCACTCGGTGGCCTTAAAATTTGTTTCACTGCTGATGCCTCTTGCAGCTGCTGTTACGCTGCCACTCTGTGGCCTTGAGATTTGTTTGACTGCTGCCTCATGCAGTTGCTGTTACGGTGCCACTCTGTGGCCTTGAAATTAGTTTGACTACTGCTGCCTCTTGCAGCTGTTGTTACGGTGCCACTCTGTGGCCTAGCAAATGTATTCGACTGCTGCCTCTTGCAGCTGCTGTTACCGTGCCACTCTGTGGCCTTGAAATTTGTTCAACTGCTGCTGCCTCTTGCAGCTGTTGTTAAGGTGCAAATGTATTCGACTGCTGCCTCTTGCAGCTGCTGTTACGGTGCCACTCTGTGGCCTTGAAATTTGTTCGACTGCTGCTGCCTCTTGCAACTGCTGTTATGGTGCCACTCTGTGGCCTTGAAATTTGTTCAACTGCTGCTGCCTCTTGCAGCTGCTGTTACAGTGCCACTCTGTGGCCTTGAAATTTTTTTGACTGCTTCCTCTTGCAGCTGCTGTTACAGTGCCACTCTGTGGCCTTGAAATTTGTTTGACTGCTGCTGCCTCTTGCAGCTGCTGTTACGGTGCCACTCTGTGGCCTAGCAAATGTATTCGACTGCTGCCTCTTGCAGCTGCTGTTACCGTGCCACTCTGTGGCCTTGAAATTTGTTTGACTGCTGCTGCCTCTTGCAGCTGCTGTTATGTTGCCACTTTGAGGCCTTCAAATTGTTTGACTGCTGCCTCTTGCAGCTGCTGTTACTGTGCCACTCTGTGGCCTTGAAATTTGTTTGACTGCTGCTGCCTCTTGCAACTGCCATTACGGTGCCACTCTGTGGCCTTGAAATTTGTTTGACTGCTGCTGCCTCTTGCAGCTGCTGTTACTGTGCCACTCTGTGGCCTTGAAATTTGTTTGACTGCTTCCTCTTGCAGCTGCTGTTACGATGCCACTCTGTGGCCTTGAAATTTGTTCGACTGCTGCTGCCTCTTGCAGCTGCTGTTACGGTGCCACTCTGTGGCCTTGAAATTTGTTTGACTGCTGCTGCCTCTTGCAGCTGCTGTTACAGTGCCACTCTGTGGCCTTGAAATTTTTTTGACTGCTTCCTCTTGCAGCTGCTGTTACAGTGCCACTCTGTGGCCTTGAAATTTGTTTGACTGCTGCTGCCTCTTGCAGCTGCTGTTACGGTGCCACTCTGTGGCCTAGCAAATGTATTCGACCGCTGCCTCTTGCAGCTGCTGTTACCGTGCCACTCTGTGGCCTTGAAATTTGTTCGACCGCTGCTGCCTCTTGCAGCTGCTGTTACGGTGCCACTCTGTGGCCTTCAAATTTGTTTGACTGCTGCCTCTTGCAGCTGCTGTTACGGTGCCACTTTGTGGCCTTGAAATTTGTTTGACTGCTGCTGCTCGCTCAACACTACTCCCTGTGTTTTACTGCAAGGCACAGTGTTCTACACCACTATCCAGGCTCTCTACAGCCCGGAAGTAGCCGTTTTTTCACGCAATTCGCAACAAATTTATTCGGATCGAAGCAAATCTTTTCGGAAAATTCGGCGAACCAGCCAAATCGAATTTTTTAAAAATTTGCTCATCTCTAACCCTCTTATTTGAGAGATACTAGTGACTTTGTTGTGGCAGTTAGGGATATACAGTGGCAAGAAGGGGACTTTTCAGCATCAATAGATGTGGAAAGTTTATATACGAGGATGCCCCAAGAATAACAACTGCTGGAGATTAGAATGTCAGAATAAAAGCCAGGAATATGTAGAGTTTGTGAGGGAAGCTTTAGAATTTGTGTTGACATACAACGCCTTTGTATTCAATGGTTCCTGGTATTACCAAAGAACTGGAACAGCAATGGGGATGCCAGTCTCCTGTACATTTACCAATCTTTTTTGGCTAATTTTGAAGCAGATATGTGTTCACCACCAGTAACAAATTTGTGAGGAACATTAAATTGTTTTTGAGATTTATAGACGTGTTCATTGTATGGAGAGGAACTGAACTGCATCTTCTAAACACCCAGAATGATATGAATATGAGATTTACCAGCAAAATAGATCCAATTGAATTGGAATTTTGAGATGTAAACTGAGTATATAGGAGGGGAAATTAACAACTAAAGTATATAGAAAACACATTGCCATAAATTCCCTCTTGCACTTCAGGAGCTTCCACCCTTATTATGTGAAGAAAGCAGTACCTCATGGACAATTTACAAGATTGAGAAGAATAGCAAGTAGAGAGATCGATTTTGCTGAACAATCTAGAGAGTTGAAAAATAGATTATTAAGGAGAGGATGCCCTGAACAGATGATAGATGAGTCTTTTGTGAGAACAGTGAAAAGAGAAGAGAAAGAGAGTAAAGATAGGATGAATAATAGACAGGAAGGAAGTAGAGCTGTGTTCTCCTTCAAATACACATTGATGGCATCAACAGTGAAAAAAGTGATTATTAATTATTATCTCATGATGAGGATTTGAGGAGAAAACAAAGAATTCCCCTCGTGTTAGTTTCAGAAGAAGTAAGACCATTAAAGATAGATTGGTGAGGAGCTGTTTTAATAACAAGAAAGAGAGTTGGCTAATGAAAGGTATTCCACAGAGCAATTATAGATGCGGACAATACGTAACATGTAAATATATGATTAAGTCTAAATACCTGAGAATAGGAGGTGTGACACATCTTGTGAAACAATTGATCAATGTAAGACGTAATTTGTGGTGTACGTGATATTTTGCCCGTGTGGAAGGTTTTACTTCGGGAAAACCATAAGATCTGTGTGTGTGAAGTTTAGGGAGCATAAGAAATCCATTGAGACAGAAATCGGGTCACCTACACTAGATCATATGAGAGAAATACACGGAGGAGAAGGAGAAATGTTGATATGTGCAGGTATAGAAGTAGTGGAAATGTTAAAGAAGAACTCCCACGAAAATTTTTATTCTCTGACCTGTTAGAAAGGTGCATGATATAATCTGTAGTGATTGTCATTCTCTTATCAGAGGCTGTTTCTCTGGTTTAGCGTAGGACCTGCCTGAACTGAGACCACCGTGGCGCTGGGTAGGTGGGCACAGATGTATTTTGATCAAAATGTATTGGCTAAGAGTCTCAGATTTTATCGATAGAGTGAGGGCTTAGTCCATATATTGTTTGCATCTATTGTTTTAGTGCATTTTTTTCCGTGAATTTCTAAATCTAGCCTTGTACATCCGCACATTTTGCTATCACATGGTGCAGGATGTTTGTATCTGTTTTCCGTAAATATTTTTTTGATGTTTTAAATATGTTTATATTTGTTGCCTGGGTGATGACGTCTGACGCAGCATAAGAAGGATGCGTGCGTCTATGTCATCACGTGATTGGCCAGACGAAGCGCAACAGAGCGCCAAACGGCCGTCACCGCTGCCAGCCACTGAGTATGTGCCCTCACCTGCGGAAATGTCCTGAAGAATAAAGGTCTGCAAAAGGATCTGGTGAGTGTCGCATTTTATTTATTATGTTCCAATGAAATGTGAATGAATTGACTTTGGATCTTTGATCTGAAGCTCGATTTCTCTGAAGTCTACTTAGTGTGGCTGGCTCACTACTTCTCCTTATGGAAGGCACTGAGTACGTATAAGGAGTATAGTAAGCCAATTAATACTCCTTTGGGTTTCTGAAGAAAAAAATAAGAAAATTAGCAAATCTTACATTTGCTGGCATCAGACAGACCTAGGAAAGCTACTTTGAATATTTTTTAAAGAAACCCAGAGGGGCGATGTCTCATCTACAATACTACGCACACTTATTAGGCATTCTAGGCACTGTTTGTGTTTCTGGGCAACATACATGCATTGTCTGGGGAGTACCCTTTCTAATTTCAATATAGCATACTAGGCTCCCTCAAACAAGAGCTACATAGGCAAAAGTTAACCACACTACACCCAGCCCCCTTCTCCAAAACATCCTGGCTTACATGCACTAGCATGACAAGGTAGAAAAAAAGGGTTAATAGACATGGCTGCAGCCTGAGAGAACAGTGTTTTTGTTTTCTATTGTATTTTTATGGTCTGCAATTGTGATCTGACAAAATGAGCAAATGACAATGATACATTAGATTAAGGTTCCTATCTGTGTGAGTGTTTGGATTCTGGCTTTAGATCACTTTTAAGAATTTGAGATTCACTTTAAGATAAAACATGTTGTTGTCTAGTTCCTGTTTTATCCTTTGTAAAGGCTTTATGCTCCTTAAAGATTTGAGCTGAAAATATTTCAGTAGAAACAAGGAATTTCCTAATGTGAACTTAAACGGGAAATTTTATCATGAGGGAAATTTAGCTTTTCTGTGTTGTCGGAATATATGCCAAATCTATCAAACTGTCACACATCATTTAATAAATTGGGTGGTAGAGATGAGCGAATCTATTCGCCGATTCGTAGAAGCCTTAGGAATCTTTGTTATTTCCTACTCTGAAGCGAATCCGGATCTTTTCAGATTCACTCCGTACGAATCTTAAATGTTCTTAAATCTTGGTACGCTAACGCTACGTAAGCATCTGATAATTGGTAAGCTAATGCGTACGGATTCGGTTGAGTAGGGTACTTTTACTATATGTTCGTTATTTGTGTGGAAATGTTCGAGGTGGATGGGTTAGAGCAGCAAAAAGCCCAGGAAGAACCCAGTCACCTGACCTAGGGGGAAGGGCTTGCTCTGATTGGCCCATAGGCTGAGTAAACAAGTTACTTCACTTGTACTGCGCCTGCTGAGACGAGCAGGAGCTTGTGAGAGAGAGAACTATGTTCTGTAACTTCTGTTGTTGCTCTGGGCACCATTACAGATGTCAGGGCTAGTGCAGGGCTAGAAATATTAACCCCTTCAACCCCGGGCCTGTTTTCACCTTCCTGCCCAGGCCATTTTTTGCAAATCTGACATGTGTCACTTTATGTGGTAATAACTTTGGAACGCTTTTACTTATCCAAGCCATTCTGAAATTGTTTTCTCGTCACATATTGTGCTTCACGACAGTAGTAAATTTGTGGCAAATATTTCATTTTTATTTTTTTAAAAATACCAAATTTACCAAAAATTTGGAAAAATGTGCAAATTAGCAAATTTCTATTTCTCTACTTTCAAAATATATAGTAATACCTCCAAAAATAGTTATTATTTTACATTCCCCATGTCTTCTTTATGTTGGCATCATTTTATAAATGTCATTTTACTTTTTTGGGACGTTAGAAGCCTTAGAAGTTTAGAAACCATTTTTCAAATTTTCAACAAAATTTCCAAAACCATTTTTTAAGCACCAATTCAGATATAAAGTGATTTTGAGTGGCTTATGTAATGGAAACCACCCATAAATGACCCCATTTTAGAAACAACACCCCTCAAGTTATAAAAAACTGCTGTTACAAACTTTGTTTACCCTTGAGGTGTTCCACAAGAATTAATGGAAAATGGAGGTGAAATTTCAAAATTTCACTGTTTTGGTAGATTATTCATGTTAATAATTTTTTTCTTGCAAAACAGCAAGGGTTAACAGCAAACTAAACCTCAATATACATTGCTCTGATTCTGCAGTTTACAGAAATACCCCATATGTGGTGCTAAATGTCTCTATGGGTTTGTGGCAGTGGTCAGAAGGAAAGGAGTGCCATACAGATTTTGGAGGCAGATTTTGCTAGAATGGTTTTTAGACCCCATTTTGTAATTGAGAGACCCTGACGTACCCCTACAGTAGAAACCCTCAAAAAGTGATCCCATTTTGGAAATTGCACCCTTCAAAGAATATATTAAGAGGGGTACTGGCCACTTTGACCCCCTAAGCGTTTTACGGAATTTGGAAACACTTGGCTGTGAAAATGAAAAGTTTCATTTATTCCAATAAAATGTTGCTTTAGCCCCAAATTTTTCATTTTCACAAGGGGTAACAGGAGAAAAGCACCTCATAATTTGTTCCCCATTTTCTCCTGAATACGGCAACACTCCATATGTGGTGGTAAACTGCTGTGGGGGCACATGGCAGGACTCAGAACAGAAGGAGCGCCATATGGATTTTGCAGCACAGATTTTGATGGATTGTTTGCGGGAGCCATTGATGTTTATTTTTTTGAGTTATTGTCTTATGTGGGGGCTCATTTTTTGCGGGATGAGGTGACGTTTTCATTGGTACCATTTTAGGGTACATAAGACTTTTTGATCGCCTGCTATTACACTGTTTGTGAGGCAAGGTGAAAAAAAATGTTGTGGCATTTTTTTTTTCTACAGCATTTACCTGGGGGGCCATCTCATGTAATATTTTTATAGAGCAGGTTGTTACGGACGCGGCGATACCCAATATGTCAAGCATTTTTATTTTTGGAAAGTTTTACACATTAGATGCATTTTTAAACAGAATAAAATCTTTTTTTTGTGTTGCTATTTTCTGAGAGCCATATTTTTTTATTTTTTGGGCGATTGTCTCAGGTAGGGTCTACATTTCTGCGGGACAAGATGACGGTTTGATTGGTACCATTCTGGGGTAAATACGCCTTTTTGATCGCCTGCTATTACACTTTTTGTAAGGTAAAAAAAGGCTGTTTTGGCAGAGTTTTTTTTTTTTTTACTGCGTTCACCTGGCGGGGTGGATCATGTGATATTTTTATAGAGCCGGTCGATACGGACACGGCAATACCTAATATGTCTATTTTTATTTTTTTCACTATTTTTTACAATTTTTTTATATTATTTTGTGAAAAGGACGCTTTTTTTGGAACTTGAAACTTTTTTGTAAAACTTTATTTTTTCCTTTTTTTTCCTTTCTTTTTTTTTACAGTTTTTTAACTTTTTGGGTCTGATCCCCTTTACAATGCATTACAATACTTCTGTATTGTAATGCATTGGCTGGAAGTGTATTACACACAGTAATACACTTCCAGCTTACTGCCTGTGAGATCCAGGGGGCTGGATCTCACAGGCTTCCGTTGATAGCAGCCGGATGCCTAAGGAAGGCATCCGGCTGCTATCTAAGCCATCGGGTCCCTGTCACAGCAGCGCGGGGACCCGATGGACACCCCTTCCGACCGCCCGCATCGCATGTGCCGCGGCACATGAAGGGTTAATACGCCCACATCGGTGTTTTCACCGATGTGGGCGTACGCAGCAAGGGTCCGGCTACTGGGAACAGCCAGCACCCCGCAGCTAATCGGGAGGGTGCAGCTCCTGCACCCGCCCCATCAGCACGCCGTAGCACTACGGCGCTGGTTGGGTAGTTACTTCCCGCAGCGCCTTACATGTACAGTGCTGGTCGGGAAGGGGTTAATCTGGCAGGGAGAGTGAGGGAGGAGGCAGGGAGAGAGACAAAGACCTGATTGCCTGCCACAGTCAAGTGAAAATATCTGGCACTGGAAAGCAGAAGGGTTCCACAGAAGGGTGCCATCATAACCCTAGCGGTCTATCACCTTGACCATATAGTTAAGCTCTCCAGAGCTAAATGCTGATGAACGCCTGGATGCCTTATTGAAAACTTTGCTGTTTCTGAGGACTGTACGCCATGGCCTAGCGTCGTATGTGCGTATTACGCAATCGCGAGACAATAGTACGCTAAGGATTCGTACGCAGTTTGTACGCTCATGCGTATGTATTCAGTTAAGTAGCGTACCTTTAACAACGCTAGACTGTATGTTCGTTATTTGTGCGGCAATGTTCTCAGTACACTACCAGAATAACGTATATTTTTTAACACAATTTCGACCGAATAAATTCATATTAAGAACAAATCTTTTTATAAATTTGTTGAATATTCGCCGAAGCGAATCTTTGAAGATTCGCTCATCTCTATTGGGTGGTTCTTTAAACACTTTTGTCGAGAGAGGTTTTCAGTTTTTTACATACCACCCCTGTCCTGATGTAAGATTACATCATTTTTGCAACTTTCTAGAAAGGTGTCAGTTGATATATCTGGACTGCATCTCATTAACATAGCTAACCATGCTTGCTTTCCCATCCATTTTTCAAAAGTGCAGAGAGCAGCATAAAATCACAAAAAGTTGCAAATGTCAGAGTGCCAAAATTTGAAACTTTTTTCCACCAGAATACTGGCACAAAGAGAATGTTATATTTCCCTATGGTCTCTGCACTACAAAGGCTAACCAAACTTACGATTTAGGTCAGAAAAATGTTGTTTTATTTTTGACCATTAAAATGCCCAGGGTTGCAGTATTTTATTATCGAGTCATATACTTGTATGCTGTTCTGCGCTGACAACTCTTTTTACACACTGAGTGGTTTTATGTATACTTAAAAGAGATCATGGTACCCACAGCGGTAATGTCTGATTCTCTCAAATTACTGCAATATAAAGACACACACTCGAAACAAATTTCCCATTTCTTAAATATCGAGGTAATGATACAGATACAGATACATTGTGATTGTTATGGGCAGTTTGTACGAATGAGAATGGTAATGCAAAATTAATGATTTAATAATTCAGAGAATAATTCAGAGAAACCATCGGCACGGACGTATTAATAAATTTATTTTCTTTGATGCTATATACACATAATGTCTAGTTATAATCCTACCCGGGAGATATAACAAACACAGACAATCAATAGTCTGAAGGTCATTGTAGCACAATCATTTACAAAAAAAATAGCAATTAGTAACATAGTAACATAGTAACATAGTTTATAAGGCCGAAAAAAGATATCTGTCCATCCAGTTCGGCCTGTTTTCCTATAAGTTGATCCAGAGGAAGGCAAAAAACCCCTGTGAGGTAGAAGCCAGTTTTCCACACTTTAGGGAAAAAAATTCCTTCCCGACTCCAATCAGGCAATCAGAATTACTCCCTGGTTCAACGACCCCTCTCTAGTAACTATAACCTATAATATTATTACCCTCCAAAAATGCATCCAGGCCTCTCTTGAACTCTTTTAGTGAACTTACCATCACCACCTCCTCAGGCAGAGAGTTCCATAGTCTCACTACTTTTACCGTAAAGAATCCTCTTCTATGTTTGTGTACAAACCTTCTTACCTCCATACTCAGAGGATGTCCCCTCGTCACAGTCACAGTCCTGGGAATAAATAGATCATGGGAGAGATCTCTGTACTGACCTCTGATATATTTATACATAGTTCTACATATCAAAAAATTTACTTGTAAGTGAAGAAGAGTAATAGAAAAAAAAAACATACCCAACAATTAGGACATGCATGTCGCTCATTATGAGTAGTTGAATTATTCATTGAATGAATTCAAAATAATAGCAGTGATGAGTTGCATTGTTGAAGGAATTAATTCATTAGCATAACAGGTGTCAATGTTTGCCCTTATTTAACCCCTTCATGGCATCCACCTTCTTGTACAGTGAATGTCGGGTCTTTAAAGATGGTGTCTGCTCCGGAGCTGAGTGAACAACATAGATAGCGAGTGCCTGCTGTGTGATACAGCAGGCACCGAAGGCTAATGTCTGTGATTGGCGTTAATGCCGATCGAGAACATTTAACTCCTCATATATAGTGGTCAAATGTGCATCTGAGAGACTAGAAACCTGGAAGCACATGCTTCATGGGCAGGAGCACTTTGCAGGATAACAGGCCAAACTAGATGGACAGATGTCTTTTTTTTTTGGCCTTATAAACTATGTTACTATTAGAGATGAGCGAGCATACTCGTCCGAGCTTGGTGCTCGTTCGAGTATTAGGGTACTCGTAAGTGCTCGCTGCTCGGACGAGTATCTCGCCATGCTCGAGGAAATGGCAACTTCCGCATCGTGCTTTTTTGGCGCCTATAAACACAGCCAATCACAAGCCAGGAGACTCTATGGTACACCCAGCATCACGTGGGGCCCTTACATGTCGATAGCAGGGGTTGGCTGGCCTGATCAGGTGACCCTGGAATATACTAGTGACTGGCCGCGGTGCTCGGCTCAGATGCCGTCTGGATGTCGTTAGGGATAGAGCTGCTGCCTTTCAGGGAGAGTGTTAGGGCCTGCATTTAGTTCTCTGTTAGGCAGGAATCACCCACAAAGAACCCAACAGCCCTTCTAAGGGCTAGAAGACATTTTTTTTTGTCTCCTGGCTTGGCTGGCTGTCTGGCACTAGTAGTGCAGCTATCGCCATATATAACCCACTTTTTTTTATGTTATATCTCAGTGATACAAATCCATTGCACACAGCAGTGTGGAACCATTCTGTGTGTCACAGTTCAGTACACTCACTATTTTCTGTCCAGGTGACACTTTCTGTACGTCACAGATTACAACCAAGTCATTTGCTACCTGTCACATATACAGCTTGATCCTAAAAATCTCTGTGCGACATTTGTCTGGGTCGCAGTCTAAATAGCCACCGTCAGTAGGGTGTCAGTCAGCTGTACCATAGTTTCTGCACGTCACGTTCCAAAAAAAACACAACAAAAAAAAATATATAAAAAAATTAGTTTTTTTGTTGTTTTAGCTCAGTGATACAAATCCATTTCACACAGCTGCGTGTAACCTTTCTGTGTGTCACAGTTCAGCACACTCACTCCAATCCATATATTCTGTCCAGGTGACACTTTCTGTACGTCACTTAGTTAAACCAGACTGAACAAGTTTGTTGGTTTCAGTACACCAGGCCCGTTTATTTTTTATTTCTTATATCATACACTTATATACAGAAAATGTTGATCCCCAGGGCTAAGGGTCGAGGACGAGGGCGTGGGCGTGGGCATTCAATTACTGCAGGGGGCAGAGGCCGTGGTCCTGGGCAGGGTGAGACAGTACCTGCTGATGAGGGAGCTGTGGAACGCCGCAGAGTTACACTCCCTAGCTTCATGTCTCAACTTACAGGGACACGTGGTAGAGGACTGTTGAAACCACAACAGTGCGAAAAGCTGACCTCGTGGATTGCGGACAATGCTTCAAGTAATTTCTCCACCAGTCAGTCTTCCACGCAGTCCACCCACGTTACCCAAGGGAGCACTCCTCTGGCTCCTCCACCTCAACCTCCTATCCCCCAGTCTGCCCCCTGCCAGGAAAATTTGGAATGCGATCCGGCATACTCTCAGGAACTGTTTTCTGGACCCTTCCCAGAGTCACAAACCACTTCTCAGGTTGCTGCTGACCTCGTTCCCGATGCCCAAGTGTTCCAACTGTCGCAGTCTGTGGGTGATGATGATGATAATGACAATGTTGAGTTAGTGGAAGAAGTTTTGTAAAGAGGTGTCGGACGATGAGGAGACACGGTTGTCAGACAGTGGTGAAGTTGTTGTAAGGGGAGGAATTCCCAGGGGGGAGCACACTGAGGAATCGGAGGATGACGAGGTGACTGACCCAAGCTGGGTTGATATGCCGAGTGAAGACAGTGCTTCTGAGGCAGAGGCGAGTGCTGCACCAGAACAGGTTGTAAGAGACAGTGATTCGGCCAGAGGGAGAAGCAGGGCCAGAGCTGGTGCATCAGCAGCAACTGTTTCACGTAGTGAAGCTCCCGTGGCGAGGCCTAGATGTTCGCAAGTCTGGAGGTTCTTTAAAGAAAGTGAGGATGACCGATGGACTGTGGTGTGCAACCTGTGCCACACCAGGATCAGCAGGGGTGCCACCACTACTAGCCTAACCAC
>ONZH01000087.1:0-32012 GCA_900303285.1 Rhinella marina | reverse complement strand
CTCCATCCATCTTCCCATCAATTTTAACCAGCTTCCCTGTCCCTGCTGATGAAAAGCAGGCCCAAACCATGATGCTGCCACCACCATGTTTGACAGTGGGGATGGTGTGTTCAGGGTGATGAGCTGTGTTGCTTTTACGCCAAACATATCGTTTTGCATTGTTTCCAAAAAGTTGAATTTTGGTTTCATCTGACCAGAGCACCTTCTTCCACATGTTTGGTGTGTCTACCAGGTGGCTTGTGGCAAACTGTAAACAAGAATTTTTATGGATATCTTTGAGAAATGGCTTTCTTTTTGCCACTCTTCCATAAAGGCCAGATTTGTGAAGTGTTCGACTGATTGTTGTCCTATAGACAGACTCTCCCACCTCAGCTGTAGATCTCTGCAGTTCATCCAGAGTGATCATGGGCCTCTTGGCTGCATCTCTGATCAGTCTTCTCCTTGTTTGAGATGAAAGTTTAGAGGGATGGCCGGGTCTTGGTAGATTTGCAGTGGTCTGATACTCCTTCCATTTCAATATGATCGCTTGCACAGTGCTCCTTGGGATGTTTAAAGCTTGGGAAATCTTTTGGTATCCAAATCTGGCTTTAAACTTTTCCACAACAGTATCACAGACCTGCCTGGTGTGTTCCTTGGTCTTCATGATGCTCTCTGTGCTTTAAACAGAACACAAACAGCGGTTACAACCACCGCACTGATTGTAGACTGCCATATTATATCTCTTTAGCCTTTCCACTGTAAGCTGCTGATCCAGCAGCCTCTTTGGGTTTGTTCACACAGAGTGTTTTCTGTGATTAAAATAACCTAATGCAGAATCCACATCAGGTTTTTTGGATGTATTTTTTTCTGATGCCTTTTATATAACACTTTTTGATGCGGTTTTGCTGTGAATTTTCATTAATGCTCATTTTCAAAGGGAATTCTGGACATAGAACCCGCATGAAGAATGGACAGGGCACTTCTTTTTTCATGGTGCAAAACACAAAAAGCTTGAAGAGAGGCTCACACTAGGCCTATGGAGAGTAATTGGTGCACAAAGTTTAAAAAACCACAAGCAGAAAAAAAAGGGGCGTCCCATCCGGGCCATGAAATGAAGGGAGATCACAGTGTGCATGTATGTCATCCTCCATTATGTTATGATGAGTGGCTGATCACTGGCAATTCCAAAGCAATTAACTATTATGCGGGATCTATGGATGACACTGTTATGGGGGATATGTGGATGATATACTGTTATGGGGGATCTGTGGCTGGCACAGTGTTATGGGGATCTGTGGATGACACTGTTATGGGGGGATCTGTGGATGACACTGTTATGGGGGATCTGTGGATGGCACAGTGTTATGGGGATCTGTGGATGACACTGTTATGGGGGTTCTGTGGATGGCACAGTGTTATGGGGATCTGTAGATGACACTGTTATGGGGGATCTGTAGATGACACTGTTATGGGGGATCTATGGATGACACTGTTATGGGGGATCTATGGATGACACTGTTATGGGGGATCTATGGATGACACTGTTATGGGGGATCTGTGGATGACACTGTTATGGGGGATCTGTGGATGACACTGTTATGGGGGATCTGTGGATGACACTGTTATGGGGGATCTGTGGATGGCACAGTGTTATGGGGATCTGTAGATGACACTGTTATGGGGGATCTGTGGACGACACTGACAGAAGGGGCGCGGGGAGCTGACACGGGGCACGGGGGGCTGACACGGGGCACGGGGGGCTGACACAGGGGGCACGGGGATCTCAAAGAGGAGGCGCAGGGATCTGACAGAGGGGGCGCAGGGAGATGACAGAGGAGGCGCAGGGAGATGACAGAGGGGGCGCAGGGAGATGACAGAGGAGGCGCAGGGAGATGACAGAGGAGGCGCAGGGAGGTGACAGAGGGGTGCAGGGGGCTGACAGAGGAGGTGCAGGGGGCTGACAGAGGGGGCGCAGGGATGACAGAGGGGGCGCAGAGAGATGACAGAGGAGGTGAGCGAGCTGACGTCACCGAAGGTCCTTTTGCCGGGGAAAGAAGAAAGAAGACACCGGCTGCGCGAACAAGCGGAAAAGGTGAGTTTTTTAAAAATTATTTTTAACCCCTAAAGGCCATTTTAACTATTATTTTCTGTTATAACCATGTTATAAAGGAAAATAATAAAGGGAAGTTTGGGTCATTTTAACAGTTAAAATGATTTTGTTCGACTGCCTCAAACAGTTTGAGGCAGTCGAACAAAATCCCGGACGATTTTGAAATCCCCCCCGGACATTTTTTTAGGTCCCCAAAGTAGGACATGCCCGGGGAAAAGAGGACGTCTGGTCACCCTAGACAGAGGGGGCGCAGGGAGGTGACAGAGGGGGCGCAGGGATGACAGAGGGGGCTCAGGGAGGTGACAGAGGGGGCGCAGGGAGGTGACAGAGGGGGCGCAGGGATGACAGAGGGGGCGCAGGGAGGTGACAGAGGGGGCGCAGGGAGGTGACAGAGGGGGCACGGGGAGCTGATAGAGGGAGTGCAGGGAGATGACAGAGCTGACAGAGGGGGCTCAAGGGAGATCAGTGACCATCAGTACATGAGGTTAGTGCAGGGCTGTTACAATAAGAGTGGTGTGACCCAAGCAGCCCTGCACCCCCCTCTTCCACCTACACTTTCTGGATGGACTTACCTGCTGGAGAGGGAACATGCAAGGTCCTGGGAGCCCCCTGCAGTTCAGGAGCTGGGGTCTGGGGGTCCGATGCAGTTGAAGGCCCAGTCATCCCAGCATGGTTTTTACCCTACACCTACACCTTTCCTTATGAACTGCTCTAGTCCCTCCTGCCATTCCTCCCCCAGTTCCATTACCTCGCCCCAGTCCCTAGTTAAAACACTCCGCCAACCTTCGCCCCCAAAACAGCTGCACCTTCCTCATTGAGGGGCAGCACATCCCTACTATAGAGGAAGTTGGTGTAATTCTCCAGGAACTCAACTTTCCTTCCTACACCGGTTCTTGGTCTCTTAACCTAAGGTCTCTTAACCTCCCTTATCTCCCGTGGCCACCTATATGATGGTTTAATTAAATTAAACACCCTTCCACAAAATTGAATGCTAACCATATGGAGAAACAAAATGGATGATTGAGGCCCGATGCTTAACATCACATTATCACTCACAAATAATCTAGTGCGCTACCCTGTGTATTGTTGTACTGATCACCTATATGCTGTTTTATTTTCTTTATTTCTTTTCAGTACATATCTAAGAAGAAAGAATAAAACATGACCCCCTTAACCCATACTCAAACTTAACTCCAGCATCCATCTAACCCAAGCAACAAGGACCATCGGGGAAAGGGAAAAAATGAAATAAATGAAAAATCAAAACTGAAATGATAAATCTGATCCCAAACCCTTAAAGGGGTTGGCCACTTTGTTAGCACTTATTAAAACTATATAGAAAGTAGGGAGACATTAAACTTCCTAATATATCTTCTTAAGCAGAGCTGCCTGGTTTCCTTGCTATTGAAAGCCACGCCCCCTCTGTCCTGCTCTCACAGCTACCTGTCTCGTCCATGCCTGCACGTGCTCTAGTCCATGGCTGAAGGAGTCTGCTGCTCTCTGGGTCCTAGAGGCACCCTGCTTGTGTCAGAGTTGCTTTCCTTCTGCTGTGACTGCAATCCTGGCTATACAGGGCTTACCTGGGCTTAGCAAGGAACACTTGTTAGAAGCTGAAATAAAGAAACTTTGCAGGAGGAAAAGAGACTGAAGAGAAGCTGTGATGGACTTCACTGACTGCAGTGATGTAGCAGAGCCAGGAAGGTGCACAACAAAGTGTGAGCAATCCTAGTGTCTCTCCTGTCTATGGCCACTCTGCAATGTGATCTTATCACAGACATGTTTATTCCAGCCAGACCAACAGGTCAGGAGCTTTAACCCCTTCTGAGCTGTCAGTATGGCTGAGGTCAGTGATATCAGCAGTCACTGGTCTCATCTGTAAATATGTGCCCTCTCCTTCCTGCACTCTGTATATATTGATATATGAGGCCCCCCATACAGTGATATGTGACCCCCACCACTGTATACTGTATATAGTGATATCTGACCCCCTGTATACTGTATACAGTAATAGTTGACCACCATACACTGTATATACTGATGTGTGACGCCCACCATTGCATATAGAGATCAGTGAACCTCTGTAAAGTGACCCGCTTTATACTGTATATACAGATGTGACCCCCAGTATATTATATATAGTGACGTGTGACCCCCTGTAAATTATATATAGTGACGTGTGACCCCGCTGTACAGCCCCCCTCCTCCGCTGTACAGCCCTCCTCCTCTGGCAGTCCGTGCCCCTAAACAAAAATGTATGACAGCTCAGAGCTGCCATTGATTTCTGGCTTCATTTGAGTCAGAAAACTGGTGAAAATGAACATAAATTTGTTGGGGTGTCTGGTCACGTCCTCTCTCTGCCATTGTCACGCCCTTTAAAAAAAAAAAAGTGCAGTTAAAAATTTGCAAACGCATAGTTTGCAACTTTTTAACGCCACTTTTTAGGAACAAGGGAAATGATAAATCCCCCGCTCATTCTGTTTATGGCTTACATCCAGTGGCACAACTAGAGATGACTAGGCCCCACAGCAAATTTATGAACAGGGTAACCCCTTTACTGTTTGGACTGGGGCGTTCTTTCTATTGCTATGTCTGTACAGCAGTTATTCAGTGATGACTGAGTTATTGATATTATCTAAGGGACTTTTGTCTCTATGGGAACACAGGTGGGCGGGGAGGTCATGTGACTGCTTCTCTGAACACACGCTGCAATGCATGCTTGGATATTTACTTTCACTTTGCAGCTGCTCCGCCCACACAGCCTGTCTGAGGGAGCTCCTCCAGGGAAGTGGGTCATTGTGAACAGGTCAGATAAATGACATACAGCCAGTACATGTCACCTGATAGAAAAATACTTCATAGTGTTGGCTATTGTCTGGGGCACTTTGGATTTTTGATACTGAGGGTGGCCAACCCCTTTAACTGATCTAACTAACTGGTTCTTATAGAACCACATGTATTCATAGTTCTTGATTCTATTCATTACCTGTTTCTACTCCTCTTTTTCTGGGGATTTTGATGAGCTAAGTTGTGCTATCAATAACCCTCTTAACCATATTTTTCTCTTAATCCATAGCTCAGGATGTTTGGAAAGGTCCCCTAGTACAGCAACTTCTGGCACTAGCGGAATTTTTGTATCTGTTTTTCTGCCAATTATATTAAAAACTAGAAGAAGGACCTGGCTTCGCCTGGATATATTTTATCTATTTCATTTAATGTTTGTGCGTGTCGTTAAAAGATATCGAGAGTGACCTCTACAGCACCCCGACTCCTTAACAGTGACCTCCACAGCCCCAACCCCTTAACAATGACCCCCCCTCACAGTGCCCTGTCTCCTTAAAAGAGACTTCCACAGCAGCCCACCCCCTTAACTTTGACCTTCACAGCAGCTTGCCCCTTTAACAGTGAGTTCCACAGCACCTCACCCCCTTGACAGTGACCTCCACAGGGGCCTGTCCCCTTAACAGTGACCTTTACAGCACCTACCCCTTAACACTGACCATAGGTTACAGTCCCCTTAACTGATATCCACCATTCCTGAACCCCTTGACAGAGACCTCCACAGCGTCTTCCCCTTAACAGTGATTCTCACAGTACCCCGCTCCCTTAACAGTGACCTCACAATTCCCCACTGCCCCTTTAATAGTGGGCTCCACAGTCCCCTCCTCCCTTAACAGTGAACTCCACAGCAGCCTGCCCCATTAACAGTAACATTCACAGCACCCTCCCCTTTAACTGTGACCTTCACAGCAGCCTGCCCCTAAAGTGGCCAGAGGTCCAGTTTTAGGCCAGACAGTCCAGCTTTCAGACTTCATGTCCTCCGTCCGACGCAGGGCCTGAATGGACATTGGGATGTCCTTTTGAACACCTCACTCTCAGACAGCAGTCTGAGCATGAGCTGCAGGGAGAAAGTAACCCTCCCTTCTATCTCTGTAGCTGACAGAAGTTGATTTTTACCTTCATTTTTTCAATCCCCGTTGGCTGCAGAGTGGTAGGGGACGTGGCCTGACCGGGTCAGGGGTGTGACTTAGCAGGGCCTTGGGGCGGGCTTTTAAGTCCTTCTTTTGAAGGTGACCTGAATTACAGGTCAATGCCATGGTAATTTATGAGGAAATACGGTGAGTAGCAGTGAAAGAAAACATCTTTTATTACTACTGAACTGTAAATATGTAAAATTTACATTACATTAGTTAATGATTGATGATGAATTAGTCTAAAACATAAATTATATTTATGGTAACCAGAATACCCCCTTTAACAGTGTCATCCACATTGCTCTGACCCTTTAAAGCTGACCTACAGCAGTGAAGAAAAATGACTGGGTTGTTATGGGAACCTGGTGTGAAATTGTGGGTGTGTGTGGAGACTAACTGCCTGCAAGCTTCTATTGGCTGATAAGGGTCATGTGACCAGGCTTCTATTGGCTAATGCATTTTTTGGGAATATCTCAGGAATGGTACATCCTGGAGAGCTGAGACCCAGTCTAAAACCTTCCCGGACACCTGATGTACCTGTGTGCCAAATTTCGTGATTGTAGCTGCAACAATGTGGATTCCTTTAGCGGACATACACACATACATACATACACACATACATACACTTAGCTTTATATATTAGATACTGGGCCAATAGTCCTGTAGTATAGGAAATTTCCATATTAGATGAAGAAAATCTGCTTGTTCAAGAGAGCACATCTATTATCCCTTGTATGATCTATTTTGTATAGTAGAGCAGGGGTATAATATAGGCCTGTTGTGGTGAACCTATGACACGGGTGCTAGAGGCAGCATTGAAAGCCAGCTCTCTGGGCACCTGCACCCTGGAAAAAGTCTATTGTGTTCCAATATGCCTTATACTTTTCCTGCCATTTATCAGTGCAGGACCTGCTATGAATGGCACATGCAGCACATTGAATGTAGGCAAACTATTATAGCTAAATGATAAAGTACATGGAAGATATACTATTGGACTGTAGTATTCAGGTTAAATTGCCGTGTTAGCACTGATAAATAAGTAGGTTTTGGGTTGCAGTTTGGGCACTCGGTCTCTAAAAGGTCTGCCATCACTGATATAGGTGATGCAAAGTGTTAAATTGTTGTGGTTACTTCAAACTGATGCTTCTCTTATATTGCTATATATTTTCTGCCATTGTACAGTAATTCCCGCCTTATACCTAATTCCTCTCCCATTTTTTTCACTTTTAACCTCTTACCGCACCATGACGTGCCTGCACGTCATGGGCTGCCCTGCCTTAAGGCACTCAGACGTGCAGGCACGTCATGGCTTCTGTCACCCTGTCAAAGTGCAGGGTGACAGGATCGCAGGGCCGACTGTTTCTGAAAGCTTAGGCTTTCAGAAACACTCTGGGGGGCCAATCAAAGCCCTCCCCCGCCCACGATCGCTGTGATTGGTCAGTCTGCAGAGACTGACCAATCGCAGAGTGCAGCAGCGCGGACCCATCCAACCCACCCACCCTCTCGTAAGTATAAACATTCTCCCCCTTCAATCACCAGCCCCCCCCCCCCATTTTCTGGATGGGCTCATTCTGAGTTTGGGTCCCAAAGCAGCCGCTTCCCCTATAGCTATGCCCCTGTCAGGCCCGCTAGGAGAATTGAGGGGAATCTAACCTCTTCAATAGAAGCCATAACCTAGGCATTAGTGCACATTGCAAACCAGAATCGTTTCAGGATGAAACTAATGTTTATCAAGTCTGGTTTGTCTTGTGATCAATCCAGAAAGCCGGGAAGACCTGTCTTGATGGTTTTTTCCAAGACATACTGAACAGGGCAGATTTTTCTGGCCATTCCAATAACTCTGGTCAGGAAGTACACTTCCACGTTCTTTCGGTTCAGGGGAGTTGGGCTCAAGAGATGTATCTGTGATCCAATATCAGAGACCTGGTAGCAATATATCTAGCTCTTCATTTAGGGCAGTGGTAGAGCAAACAGATGATATCTCCACCATGTGCTATATCAACAATTGGCACAGGACTTGCTCTGATCCAAGGAACAGTCAATGCAGTCAAATTATGATTTGGGCACTAGAATGTCAAACTTTGGACAGCCATCCACATTCAGGGTACTCTGAATGTTTACAGAAAAAGAATATTAGTGCACAAAAATAGATGCGCTCTTAGTCTATCTTGAGTAGCATTCTTGTGCACTTTTGCTCTTCCTATCAAATTGAGCGCCTTGATTGCGTGGTACATATAGGTGTGTTTGCTCCTCCTCTCATTGTTTGCTGTATGCACATAGAGGTCACTAGGAGCAACACACCTATATGTGCAGCGTCCACGCTCCTAGATATAGATGCCCACTGGCATGGTTAGGTTTAGCGTAGGACCTGCCTGACCTGAGACCACCGTGACGCTGGGTAGGTGGGCACAGATGTTTTGATCAAAATATATTGGCTAAGAGTCTCAGATTTTATCATATCAGAATGAGGTCTTAGTTTATACAGTATATATTGTTTGCATCTATTTTTGTGCACTAATATTCTTTTTCTGTGATTTATTTTGATATATGTAGCCACTGACATCCGCAATCATTATTATCACATCATGCAGGATGTTTTTTATCCTTTTGTTTCTGTGAGTTTTACTCTGAATGTTTAGATGGATCTGTTAAGTAGGTCACAGTTTAAGTCTCAACGACTGTATTTTTAACAAATGGTGTGCAGATGAGGTACCACCATCTGCTGGTTACAGCCTCCAATACAAAGCTCAAGAAGTTCTGCTCCCTGAATCCAGCAGATCCACCAGAAACACCAGAAAGAATAGATGGTCTGTTTTTCAGTTGGGAAGGAATTTTTCATTCAAAATTTCCTCCATTTCCCCTCATATCCTGAGTGCTCAGGAAAATCAGACGAGAGTCTCATCCATAGCCATAATGCTCATCTGGCCAGGAGGCCATGATTCCCTCACTGGCTACAACATTCTAAAGGAAATTATTGGAGATACAGTCCAGCCAAATCTTTTGATTCAAGCAGGCCTACAGCATCCAATCTGGAGATGTTTCAGCTTACAGCCTGTAATCTGATGGTTCAGGACTGAGGAAAGGAAACTGCAGAATCCTGATCTTTCTGAAGTCTCAGGTTTTAACCCAAACTGGAAACCTTCTTGTAAAAAAATGTAAGAGTGCATTTTACGGCTGCCACTGCTCGCATAGAAAGAGCCTTCGTGCTTTCATACATTATTTATTATCTTTACTCAATTTAAATGAATCAGCTAAGCCTCCTGTCCCAGTCTGGGATTGGGCTGTTCTCCTCAAGACCTTGGTCTCCATTTGAGCCTCTTACAGAAGCACCATTAAAGGGAACCTGTCATCTCCGAAACACCCCCTGAACTAGAGTAAGCGGTGTATAGTCGACAGGACTTTGTTTTCCGTCCAGCATAATGACAACCAGACGGATCCGTTATGCTTTCCCATAGGCTTCTATTATGACTGATCAAAACGGAATGCCTCTTAAGGTGTCCGTTTTGATTTCTGTCCTAGGGATTCCGTTATTTTCCGTTATAACGATGTTAGAACAGAATGTTAGAACGGAATCCCTAACGGTGATGTGAACGAGCCCTAAGTCTGTTTCTCAATCTCAAGTACTCTAGTTACCACACTCGACTCGGTTCACTTAGTTGCTTGTGCAGAAGAAAAAAAGGCTTTGGCTGCCACATAGTCTTCTTCATGCATCTATACTAAACAATTAAGCTGGATGTATCGGGTGCTTGCAATTCAGCCTTTGACAGACAAGTGATTTCTACTCCCCCCATTTGATACTCCCCCCTTTGTGTGTGCTGACTGAAGGACGATAAGGAAAGTCTAAATTTTCTTACCAAAATGTATCTTTCCTTGAGTCCAATGGCAGCAACATATATCCCTCCCTGAAAAAGACTTTGCTTGGAAAAAACATGCCTGCATAGTGGGTGTTCAGTCCCTTATAGGGGATTAATTAGTCTGATTTGCTAATGATTTGTCTTCTGTCCTAGATGGGAGGAGTAAGATATTAACCCTTTGTGTGTGCTGCCTTTGGACTCAAGGAAAGATACATTTCAGTAAGGAAATTTAGACTATTTCTCTCTCCCTTTCTCCCTCTATATCCAGATGTTTGGCAACTAGGTAGACTATGAAGAAGTTATATCGCACTCATACTCTTAGCATGGGCAGTAATCATTGTATTGCTCATAAGAAAAAAGGTCCTTTCAGCACATTATCCAATATACATATCTGTCTGCCATTACCTTGGCCAGTCGCAGACTATGATCTTGTCTGACCCCTCTGTGCCCCACCCCTATGGGTCAGCTGTTACTAAAGAGAGACCTCTACAGGAGGTTGCAGCCTGATGGTTCTCCTGCGGTAAAGTCCATATCTCTGCAATGTTTAAAGGGTGAATACCAGGGGATTGCCAGTATAACGACATTAGGTATAGCCAAAAGCTAAATTTTTTTGTTAACATCATGGTTCCACACCCACTGCCATAACAGATACATATGTTATATATTGCATAATGCTTGTACTTTAACAGGAGAAATCCCTAGATGTAAACTGTGTATGTATGCCAAAAGATTTTATGGAATTAACCTTTAGTAGTTATGAAATATTACAAATCATGAATATTAGGGGCTTTCATACAAATACAGTGAATTATTAAAATAAGCTGCTGAAAACACAGATGGAACCGATTTTGGAACTGTTCAAGCAAACTGAAAACATCCAGACTAATAATTTTTAACCCCTAAGAAATGAGAACTCAAGTATTGCTTTTCTGCAGACAGCAAAGCTTCTTCCTCTGCCAGATATATATGTATATGCATTGTCACAATGTTTAATTTATTGTGGTAAGAGAAGCATGGATTTCCTCAATCTCAAGCTAGTCTCAAATAAATATTCACTGGGATTGTTGCTAGACTAGAACAGAGTCAGGGACAAGGCTATAAGGGGTACAGAGGGAGCAGTTGCACTCAGTCATGGTGCCTGAGGGGTTCCACGTGCCCCTATGCTACAAAGGAAGCAAGCAGTGTTATAAATAATATAAATTAAGCCTCTGTGTTCCCCAACAGGTCATGTTTTCAGGATTTCCTTATTATTGTACAGGTGATAGAATTATGGTGCATCAGGAATTGCCATAGCTCTCTATGTACTCACTTTGAGCCAGGGCCTGTGGTAGCATTAGACAGTTGGGCGCACATTATTGATGTGCTACCAATACTTTTATCCGATTAACTACAATCACTAATAATAAGTAAATAATAATAATAAAATATACAAAAAGTACTTCCAGGAGTCTCCTTTTTGACCAGTTGGGAATCGACAAATGAAAAACATGAAGCTATTCTCTCCTGTGAAATTTTATTCAGCCAATTCTTACATAGAACTCTTTTGTTCCTGTAGTTGTAATGGTGGCTGCCATTATCATTGCTATAAGGGCTGTCACCAGTATTTCCACTCTGCTGAATGGCAATTCGGATCAAGTGAAGATTATATCCCCTTTGATTATTTATGTAATTTATTTCACTAAATTTCTTGATTCAATTGATACAGCAATTCTGTATAGTTTTGCAGCAGTATAAAAAGGATAAGTAGCACATGATAACCAGGTAGTAGGTGATAACCATTTGCGAATGAAATATCTGAGGCAACACCCTTGGGAGCTATTATGATGGCCATTTCCTGTTGTAAATTTTGAAAAGAATACATGTAAAAAATGGCTGAACAGAATTTTTAACAACTTGATAAAAGACGAATTTTATTAAAAGTATGTGCGCACCTTTTCTAATTAATGCTAGGCAACAGGAAATACCAGTTGGTGAAGGGAGCAATTTAAAAGGATACCTATTACCTCTTCAACTGTCCCCTCTTCAGTTCCTGCATTAACAATATGATTAATGAGTGCATCCAGCTTCCCCTCACAGAAAACAATGAGGACTGTTGGTGGAATATTTTTAACATGCTGGTCTTAATCTGAAGTCCGTTGAGCTCTTTATTAAGCAAAGCAAAAAAGCAAATCTATGCCTTATATGAGAAGGCTTTTGTGCCATAATTTATAACCAGTTTCTGGTGTTAGTTATGGTGAATCACGAGCCCCAGTAGGTCATGCCCACTATTACTAATAGTAATAAGATGCAGCTGGCATACAGTACACCCATTGATGTTTATGCCTGTGGATCAATTGCTAAATAGTTCTCTCTATTAGTCTATGCATTTAATCCTCTTGCAAGGTCCCTTAGGAAACAATTTTCCTTGCAGTTTGGGTGGAGGCGTGGCTGACTCCACCATTTCGGTCGTGCACTCCTAACTAACCTGTTTTCTTTACAGGCTACTTTTAATTAGTGCTAGCATAAAGCTGTGTCCTGCTCTCCCTATATGCATTGGAGGCACAGTTGGCACCAGGAGAGGTGAAAACAGAGTGGGCTCAGCATTATATGGAACCTGCATTCCCTGAGCGTAATAGAGGTCAGTGTGGCACCAAGGAGGTATCATATTGTGTGGGCTGCATTCCCTGAAATCAGTGGAGGCCATTTTGGCACCATAAGAGGTATAATATAATGTTGGCTTAGCATGCCTGTGGAGCCTGCATCCTCTGTAGTTAATGGAGGCTGCTATGGCACTTAGTGACTATGGCGTTTAGTGTTAGGTTCCCATCTTAAAGAGATCGCCTTGATGTAGGGCAGACGGGCACAGATAATTTTTGTACAAAATTATTTGCCAAGAACCTCACATTTACAATGTAGCGCCAGTATCGTGTAGATAGTGAGTATGGCAGTATTATATGTACTCATTTTATTGTCTGTGTTTGCAGTGCTGTTGCATTTTTTTATGTTTTACTTTTCTATTTACAGCCATGTGACGTGCACCTGCATACTTGGATGTGCTGACTGACCCCCAGTTTTCCTTAGGAAACAGTTTGCCATCCCCTAAAATCAGGCCTGGGTAGTAGTAACAAGCTAAGTAAATTTATAGGCTGTCACCTTTCTCATAATTCAATTAATCAAGTTCTAGGGCTGCCTAGATCAAGTACACTGATCAACAAAAAATCTCAGAAGACCGCTTTGAGCACCAGAGTAAAACCCCAAGTCCTTTAGACTTCAGGCATATCAATATGTCCTGTTAGGAAGCACAAACAATTGTGAATAAGATATGAGCTGTTTTCTTGAAATTTACGGTTATGAAATTCGTTTGCGATTTGTTTACCTGTAAAAGGTGAATTACGTTATGGATTCTGTTACCACGGAACATAAGGCAATTCTATGACAGAATGCATAACAGAATGCCTTTAGAGGCATTCCGTTATTCCTTCTATCATAATAGAAGTCTATGGACTGCATAATGGATCCTCTGCATAAGGGAAATGGGACAGATCCATTTTGTGGCCCTAGACTTCTATTATGACGGAATGAATAACAGAATGCCTCTAAAGGCATTCTGTTATGCATTCCGTCATAGAATTGCGTTATGGTCCGTGGTAACGGAATCCATAACGCAATTAACCTTTAAACACCAAACGAAGCGTGAACGAATTTCAAAATATGAAATTCGCTCATCTCAACTTCTTACCATTTACTGTAATGTAACCTCAATCATTTTGATGAAGACAATGAACTTGCAGACAATTTTCAGCTATATCCACATGTGAAAAACCTGCAGTGTTGTACAGTACTGGCAAAGTTAGGCTAAGTTCACATCACCATTTAGCTTTCCATTCTACTGATCCGTCAGAAGAAGAGAGAGGGAAGAAAAACAGGATCCTGTAAAAAAAAAAACTATTTCAGCCATAAACAAAATCACCATTTAGTGATTTTTTTTCTGCTGCAGATTGCAACTAGAAACACTGTAGATTCTTTGCTGCAGAAATTCTGCAGCTATTCTTTTGCCTACCCTTCATCAATTTTTTGAGGACAAGACAATTTTAAACAATTTTGACCTGGAACACAAGGAGAATTTTCATCAATTTTTTTGAGGAGAAGACAATTTTGGTGAAGACCCTGAACAGCCATCAGCTGGCACTCCAGCTTTTCTGAAACTACAACTCTCAGAATCCTACTTTCACTTCTATGGAAGTTACAAGAACAGCCAAGTAAGTGTACATGCTGAGAGTTGTAGTTTCACAGCTGCTGCAGTACCAAATGTTGCAGATCCCTGACCTAGAACTTGAGACCAATTTTCATGAATTTTTTGAGAACAAGACAATTTTAAAAAGCATTTTAGAGTAAAGAAAATTGCAATTGGACAGAGTCCATTACTATGTATTTTAGGTCACGCACACAACCCCATGGATTCTGCCATGTGAGCTTGTGATGCTGATTCATGTGTGAGTCATAGTACTGCCTGCAGAACTTGCAGGCAGCTTGCAGATGGAGATGACTCAGCAATGATTTGGTCTGCAGGCGTTTTGATTTTTTGGAAGATAAGACAATTTTCAATATTTTTTAGAAAAAAAATCAGATGGACAAAGTTCAGTACAATATATGTCAGGTGTACAACATGGGATTTTTGGAAGACAATTTTCATTACTTTTTCAGAAAGTAAGTCCAATACAATGTACATTAGGGGTCATGGACATGACTATGACACATGGAGTTTTTGGAAGACAATTTATATTTTGTTGAAAAAAAATTGCCACTTGAACAAAGTTCAATAAACTTTAAGTATTTTAGTTCAGGTACACAAACATTGATAAACTGATATTTTGCAAGGCAATATTAATACATTTAAAAAAAAATTGCACTTTGACAGAGTTCAGTACAATAGCGGCCAGCACTCTGGAGACAAATTACCAAATTGGATCACATGACCACCCTCTAAACCAAAGCTTGCCCTAGGTCTGACACAGCTTTTCAGTCTGCTCTAACACTGTTATGTTTTATGGCAAATGTAACACAGACTAATACGTACTAATATGTACATTAATCTGTGATAAATATATTTTTTAATATTAATATAATATAATTAATATAATTATTTAAATAAAAGTTCTTTTGAAAAAATTGGACACGTCTGCTGCCAAACTATATGCTGCAGGTGATAATGGAAAATATGCTTATTTGTACACTGTAGAAGCTTTGCAACAGTTTTTTTGGGGAAAATTAATATAGGCACAATAGGACATCCTCTGGGTGTGACCAAAATATTACACCGTTGATGACAAACTAGACTACATTTATTGGCTCACTTTGCCGCTTTGTAGATTGGTATCGAATCCTCCATTTTTCCTACTCCGAAGTGAATCCGGATTTTGTCAGATTCGCTTCGTATTATTCGGAAATGTTCTTAAAATTTTGAATGCTAACGCTACGTACTCAACGTACTCAACGTATGCATTCTTCTTGCCCCCTTCCCCAGGCCCCCCGAAGCGGGAAAATGACGATACCCCCTCTCAAGAGAGGAAAAGTGAATATACACCCCCCCTCAGGGAGTGAAGACTCCTCCCTTATTATTCCACCCTCCTCTCCAGTTCAAGCCAGCGGTGAACAAGATCCAAAGTCAGACCACAGGAAACAGCATGGCGAAAGAACTGCGACCCAAGTGGGGAGAGATGGTCTTTGGGGACGAGTACCACGAACCACTGCCCGCTCCAGAGAGCGGCATAACTGTGCAAGAGAGTCTCACCGGCTCCTGACTCCATATTCGCCCTGCGGACTGGTGCGGCTGCTGTGGTGGAGGCGGCTGGAGCATCCACTTCGCCGCCCAGGAGGAGAACAACATCTTCCATTCGGCAGAACCCGATTATGCCAGCATCGGTGACAGCCCACGCCCAGACCCTATGGGACTACAAGAATGCAGTGGAGGACTGGGTCATCCAAGTACTGGACCATCCAAGGCCAGGAGACCCTACACTGGAGCGGCGAAAGGGAACTGTCCTGTGGTTTTCTGGGGAGCGAGGCTCTGGCTTCCTGGCAGATGATAAGGACGGCAAGGAATACTTCATGGGCCACAGGTCAGTGAAACGGTTGTACCTGCCCCAACCCCTTCACAGCCTATACGTGGGGGATCAGGTGGAATACACCCCCATGGCATCCCTGAAAGGCCCCTTTGCTACCGGGGTAACGTTATTATCAAAGCCCCTGGAACCTGCATCACCACCTAAAGTTTGGCCAGAGGAACCACCAGGCAAAGTACCGGTGCGCTGCCTTCAGGAGTCACCAGATGGCACCTTCTGTTTCAGGGAGAAACCACAGCCACAGCCGGAGCCTCTGATCCCTGCACTGCCAGTGCCACCACCATCACAGTCCTTTCAGCTAGGTCAGCTGATGACTTCATCATTTACGTTCCAGTCCACGGTGATCCACCAGTACCAACTACCCTGGAAGATGAAGCCAGCAGCAGCCAGGGGAGCTGGGACTTCTTCCCTGGGTGTAACCTTGCCTCAACTGCTGCAGCCAGAAGTCCTTACCCCTGCTGTTCTGGCAGGAGAATCCGGAAAAGTAAAGGCACAAGTGGTTCCAGCGTTCACCAGCGTGACCACCACCCGGATCCTGTCAAGTCCGACTTATGGAAGAAGAGGGCAGTGGAATTCAACCACAGGCTTTCCTTACAGGAGACAGGAGCGTCCTCTGATGTCATTCAGCAGTAGCTCAAGCGAGGAGGACTTCAGGTCCCTCATCTGAGGAAACCTACTACTGGCTGATTTAAAACACACCTCAGGAGGACCTATGGGAGCCACACCATGGACTGCACCTAACGGATGAGAGCTAGTTGGCACTTGTTTTGTTTAGTTTGTATTGCCCCCTGTTTGACTGTCACCCAGATGGACATGGCTTGTCAGGACTCCCCCCCCCCCCTCCCATTCTGCAGAAAATTCCCAGTTGTGCCTAAGCGCGCCTATTCCCCCCCCCTTCTCAGGTTATTTGGGAGCCCCCTTTGCAGGCTTCTCAATTTGCTGCTATTTTATATTATCCATGTGGATTACACGTTACCTGTTTGGATTGCAAAATTACCTCACGTGGATTACAACTAAATTTTGGACTGTGTTCCAGTGTTTTATCATGCCAAGGAGCCACGAGGAGAGACTCAAACGTATATCTGAGCCTTTTATGCTTGCAAATGTGAAATTGCACTAAAATGTTTGCATAATTGTCTTTAGTCCATTGTGTGTATTCTTTTTCAGGTACTGCAATGTGTCCTATTATGCATTTATTTTACAGTGTTTTTAGTAAATTATGCACTTAGCTAGCACCTTACTTTTCTACCTCATATGGACTGCCTCTAAAGACTGTACACCACGACCTAGCCTTGTGTGTATGACGCAATCGAGAGTCAATAGTACGCTAAGGATTCGTACGCACTTTGTATGCTAATGCTTACATATTGTGTACTTTTAACAAAACTGACTTTGTAATTTGTGTAGGAATGTTTGCAAAACAACGATTATTTTTTAACCCAAATTCAATCGAATAAATTCATATTAAGAAGGAATCTTGTCAGAAATGTGTAGATTATTCGCCGAAGCAAATTTTGGATGATTCGCTCATCTCTAGTATGGATGCACTAAAATACATTTTTTGCATACTTATAAATGGTCAAGCAAAATCGAAATAGGTTTTTGGTAAAAGCAGATGCAATTAAACACCTCTGGGTGCAACAAAAATATATATTATTACACTGCTGTTGACATAGGATTATGGCAGGTGCGGACACAGACAGCAGAGGGCCCCTGTGCAACCAAACATACAAATATAAGCATACTGTATACGTGCAAATAAAAAACATCTCGTTAATATGGGTCAATATGTTTACAATATGTATATATATTTTTTCATCCTAGGCCACTCCTCTAACTCTGCCCAAAGCATAACTAGACACACCCACTCCCCTTAATGCCCCCATATAGTAATTATTCCCCCTTTGTGCCAGTACATAGTAGTTATGCCCACACTGTGTTCCCTTCACAGTAGCTATGCCCAGATGTGCATAAAATATAGGGCTGTGTCCGCGCTAAGTGATCTTAAGTAGAATCTGGCACAAAAATAACTGATTTTACGAAAGCTGTTCCACTCAGTCTTTGGCTTCTCTTTCCTTTATAACAGCCTCCTCAACCTCTGAACAAAAATCAGGAGCCCAGAACTCTACACAGTACTCCATGTGTGGTCTGACTAGTGATTTGTAAAGTGGCAGGACTATGTTCTCATCACAGGCATCTAGGCCCCTTTTGATGCAACCCATTATCTTATTGGCCTTGGCAGCAGTTGCCTGACACTGGTTTCTGCAGCTTAGTTTGCTGTTCACTAAAATTCCTAAGTCCTTTTCCATGTCAATGTTACTCAGTGTTTTACCATTTAGTATGTACTGGTGACTTGCATTATTCCTTCCTATGTGCATAACCTTACATTTGTCAGTATTAAACCTCATCTGCCACTTCTCTGCCCAAGCCTCCAATCTATCCAGATCCATCTGTAGCAGTATACTGTCCTCTTCTATGGTAATTACTTTACACAGTTTAGTGTCATCTGCAAAAATTGATATTTTACTGTGCAAACCTTCTACAAGATCATTAATAAATATATTGAAAAGAATAGGGCCCAATACTGACCCCTGTGGTAACCCACTAGTGATGGTGACCCAATCTGAGTGTGTACCATTCATAACCACCCTCTGTTTTCTATCACTGAGTCAGTTACTTACCCACATACAGACATTCTCTCCCAGTCCAAGCATTCTCATTTTATATACTAACCTTTTATGTGGTACAAGATATATGACAGCCATTGATTCGCTGTGTTCAAGTCTAGAACTTACATCCTCATAGAAATTGATTACATTAGTTTGACATGACCGATCCCTCACGAAGCCATGCTGATATGGTGTTATTTGCTTGTTTTCATTGAGGTACTCCAAGATAGAAAACAGTTTACCCACAGCAGATGTTAAACATACCAGCCAACAGGTTCCAGGCTCACCACATTTGCTATGCGCCAATCCTGTGGAACACTCCTTGTCAGTATAGAGTCCTTAAATATCAGAAATAAGGGTCTGGCCATGACATTACTTAATTCTCTTAGGATACGGGGGTGTATGCCATCTGGTCCTGGTGATTTGTCTATTTTAATCTTTTTAAGACACTGCTGTACTTCTTCCTGGGTCAGACAGGGCACTTTTAATGGGGAATTTACTTTTACATTCTGCATTTCATCTGACAGTTTAGTTTCCTCACAGTGGAGAAAAAAATATTTAATAGCTTTTCTTTCTCCTCATCTCTCTCTGCAACTCCCCCTTCATTACTCTGTAAAAGGCCAACACCTTCAGATTTATACTTTTCACCATTTATGTAAGTGAAGAACATTTTAGGGTTAGTTTTACTCTCTTTGGCATCTAATCTCTCGGTCCCTAGTTTGGCTGTTTTTATTTGTCTTTTACAAATTCTGTTTTTTATAGTTTTTCAATGCTTCCTTGCTACTCTCTTGTTTTAGTGACTTAAATGCTTTCTTTTTGTCATTTATTGCTTTCTTTACAGTTCTATTAATCCACATTGGGTAAGTACCTCTCACAATTAGATTTTAGGATGCTTTTAAAAATCTCCCATTTTATGTCTGTATTTTTATTTTTGAGGACTTTGTCCCAGTTAGTTAGGCCTATGGTCTCTCTCAGTTGGCTAAATTTTGCTTTTATGAAGCTTGGTATTTTTGTAACTCCCTGAAGAAACACTCTTTTGAATGACAATTGGAAGGTTATTACTTTATGGTCATTATTTCCCAGGTGTCCCCCAACCTGCACATCTGTCAGGTCTATTGGTTAATACTCCAGTATTACTCAAGTCCAGTATGGCTGTCCCTCTAGTCGGGTCCTGAACCTGTTGGGAAAGGTATAGTAATTGTCTTTGAATATTTCCAAGAACTTGTTTCCTTTATGAGATTTACAGGTGCACCCCTTCACAGCAGTTATGCCCAGATACTTGCCCCCTTCACAGTAGCTATGCCCAGATATGTGCCCTTCACAATAGTTATGTCCAGATATGTGCCCCTTACAGGAATTATGGTCAGATATGTTCCTCTCACAGTAGTTATGGCCAGACAAGTGCCCCTTCACAGCAGCTATGCCAGATATGTTCCCCTCACAGTAGTTATGCACAGATATGTGTCCCCTCACAGTAGTTATGCACAGATATGTGCCCCTCACATTAGTTATGCCCAGATATGTGCCCCCTTCACAATGGCTATGCCAGATATGTGCCCCCTCATAGTAGTTATGTCCAGATATGTGCCCCTCACAGTAGTTATGTCCAGATACGTGCCCCTCTCCCAATAGTTATGTCCAGATATGTGCCCCCTTCACAATAGTTATGTCCAGATGTGTGCCCCCTCACAGTAGTTATGTCCTGATGTGTGCCCCCTCACAGTAGTTATGTCCAGATATATGTCCCTCACAGTAGTTATGTCCAGATATATGTCCCTCACAGTAGTTATGTCCAGATATGTGTCCCCTTCACAGTAGTTATGTCCAGATATGTGCCCCCTCACAGTAATTATGCTCAGATATGTGCCCCCTTCACAATAGTTATGTCCAGATGTGCCCACTTCACTGTAGTTATGCCCAGATACTGTATGTGCCCCCCACAGTAGTTATACCCTATATCTGCCACCTCACAGTAGTTATGTCCAGATATGTGCCCCCTCACAGTAGCTTTGTCCAGATATGTGGCCCCTTACAGTAGTTATGCCCAGATATGTGCCCCTCACAGTAGTTATGTCCAGATATGCGCCCCTCACAGTAGTTATGTCCAGATATTGTTCCCCCTTCACAGTGTGATGTCTGACACACTGTGCTGCTGCTGTGGAGCCAGGGCTATATTTAGATTTTATGCTTCCCTAGGCACTTTAGTGCTGGCTTCCTCCCCCAACTGAAGTCCATATTTTTTAGATAGCTGATGGTAAAATACTCCCTAGGCCTTCAGCTATCACTCAGGACTCTCTCATACGCTTGTACAATTAAAGGGCTGACCTGTTCCATGTGCGCTCAGCAGCTGAAGACATCTGTGTTGATCTTAACCAGCTGCACATGCGATATGTCCGCCCCTGGAGCTGATAAAGGCAGGACATGCCGAAACGCGTCCTCTGTTTATGGACAAATATACCTTATGAGAAATAAAAAGCATACTATTGAGAAATCAAGAAGCGTCTGCTGGGATTATCTATTCTACTATTTGGGACCAGGTCCATTCCCGTGACGACGCACATCTGCGATTGAGTGCTGGCTCTTTTTCTTATATCGCCCCTGGATTATGGCACACGTATAAACTATAGAAACTTTGCAACAGGTTTTTGGACAAAAAAGGTTGTTCCTGCACATAAAAAGAGTACAGTCCTTGAAAATACTATGCCTCTTCTGTAGTGTAATACATGAAGTGATGAACAGTTAACGTCTTATCTACAGACACACAGTACATTTGTCTGTAGATCCAGTTTCTAATGATAAATCCTGACTTTCTATCTTGTAATTTAGTTTGCCTAACTAAATAATCTTCTGCACAATCCCCTACCAGATCCTACCAATCCCCTACCAATCCTCTACCAGAGATCTCAATACTGGAAAAGTTAAACGCAGATGTGAAAGTAAACTTATGGAACTATAACAAGCAATCGTTAGATTGCATCTTTCATAGATGCCAATGCATTAGTATTGGGGTCTATGGGAATTATACTGTGTTTCTATGGAGCCCTGCCTCCATAGGAACTAACATGCAGCAACCTCCTGTCACACAGGAGAGCATGGGCTGCCGCACACACCCTATGGGGGAGCCGTATCATACCCGGAAGAGTGTGTTTCCAGGTTTTAGTGCATACAGACGCTGTGGTCACATTTGTCAGCAAGTGGCATTACCTTTGGTCGTGGACTCGTGGAAACAACAGACATCCGGCCGGCTAATGCATCCTGGCCACCGCTGTACATGCTGATTTGGAAGAGGTTAACTAAATGTTGCCATATCTAATATTCTTCCCTCCTTCAATGTCCTGGAGGCTATTAACCCCTTCCATTTTCCATTTCTGAGTTTTCGTTTTATGTTAACTGCCTTCCTGGAACCATAACTTTTTCATTTTTCAGTTCACATAGCTGTATGAGGACTTTTTTTTTCAGAGAAAATTGTACTTTCTAATGGCACTATTAATATTGAAAAGAATGTAGTGGCAAGCTGGAAAAAAAATTCAAAAGTACGTGGAAATGTAAAAAAATGCAATTCTGCCCAGTTTTATGGGTTTTATTTTTATGGGTTCTTTTCACTATGCAGTAAAACTGTAGTCTTCATTCTGCAGGTCAGTACGATTATGCCAATACCACATATGAATAGTTTGGCCTATGTTTTAATTAGAGATGAGCGAATCATTGAAAAAATTATTCACCGAACATTCGCCGAACTTTTCCTAAAATTCGTGTATTCGACGAATAGATTCGTTGTATTTGCGTACAAAATATACGTTATTATGTGCTATTAGCGAACATTCGCTCACTAATAAAGATCGTTCATTTACAAAATGTATGCAACTTCTTAGAAGACGTACGCATGAGCGTACAAATGGCTTACAAATCTCAGCGTACTATTGTCTAAGCGATTACGTAATATGCAGGCACGTACGAGGAGAGGCCGCGGCGTGCACTCCTCAGAGGCAGAGCGAATATTCGAGACACATATATGGTAAATACATTATTATAAGTATAATATAAACATTTTAACTATCACCTACCTAGTATGCTCACGGACATGTTTAAGTCTCTTTTCTTCTGACTCTTGTCATAGAACTGGAGCAGAGTCCCAAACTCAGTCGCAATTTGTAATCCACATAGGCAAAATTGTAATCCAAATGGGTAAAAAAATAGCAGCAAAGGTTCCCTTTAAAAAACCCTCTTTCGAGGGGCTCTCCAAATAATCTGAAAAGGGGGAAAAAAGGGATGAGGCGCATGTATGCGCAACTTGGATAAAAAAACTTTTTTTTGATGGGGGGAGTCCTAACAATCCATGGCCATCTGGGTGAGGACAAACGCGGGGCAACAAAACTAAAGACAAGGGCCAACTAGTGCCCACCCTTCAGGATAAGTCCATGTTGTGGCTCCCATAAAAATTGCTGGAATTACTTAAAGGCCAGCAGGTCCTCCTCACTGCTGCTGGAGCTAAAGGACATGAGAGGGCGCTCCTGCCTCATCATGAAAGCGGCCCTGGCTGCGGCAGCAGACCCCTGCCGACCTCTCAAGGATGGTCTTCTTGGTGACTGGGCTGTCACACTGGCAAAGGCAGTGGTAACTTTGGCCCTGCCCATCACTCTGTAGTGGCCAGATCCTCCTGCCGGCATACCAGGTGACAGAATCTCCGGCTGCAACGGTAATGGTAACAGTCTTCCACGAGCGGCGGACTGTGCAGCCTGCAACTGCCATGGGCATGGCAGTTGGTAGTGGTACTGTACCACAGTTGAATGGTACACGAAAGTGTTCGTGGTCATCTGTCCCACATGAAGGATCGGTGGTATCGCTGGCGGTGGCGGCAAGGTCACCGGCTGATCCCGACCTTGGGATTTCTCTTCAAATCTCAAGGTCACAAGCCTCTTCTGCGGCCTGGGCCTGCTCACTCCAGTCTTCCGGGGGCGCTGCAGGAGTAGGTGGTTGCTTTAAGATTTTCACCTCAGTAGCAAAGGGGCCTTGGAGGCTCTTCATGGGGGTATACTCCACGTAATCCCCTGCATGGAGATTGTGGCGTATGGGCGGATGATACAGCCGCTTAACCGAACGGCGGTTAACATATAATTCCTCCGCCGTCTCCTCATCATCGATGAAACCGACTCCCCGCTCCATGTTGAACCAAATGACGGTTCCCCTTCGGCGCTCCAGCTTAGGGTCACCGGACCGTGGGTGCTCCAAAACTTGCACCACCCACTCCTCCACCAGCTTTTTATATTCCCAGAGGGTCTGGGCGTTCCGGGTGACAGCCTCAGGGACCATCAAATTCTGGCTTAAGGAGTAGTCCTTGTGTGGCGGAGCGGGAACTCCTGCCGCCTCCGCCTTGTCAGCCAGTGGAGTCACCACCTCAGCAGGCACCTCATCCGACTTCCTGTTGAGTTGTGAGAGATAGATCTCCGGTTCCTTCTCCTCATAGGGGTCGTCTGCCCACAACATGCTTCCCCAGTCAGGACCTCGCTGTCTCGCCGCCATCTTACTCTGCTGACTTGCCACGTCTTCCTCGCACGCAGGAGAAGTGGGCGTAACTACCAGGGAGGAGTCTGCATCGCTGAATAGAATTCGTACGCAACAGCGTGTAGAGTAACTACCAGGGAGGAGTCTACGCAACAGCGTATAGAGTAACTCAATTATACGTAGAATAGCGTATAATTTAGCGGTGCGATGCGTACAAAAGCAAAGCGAATCACCTAATATTCGGATTCGCTTTGCAGCTGAAAAATCCCAAGATTCGATACGAATCAACAAATCGACGAATCGCTTCGCTCATCTCTAGTTTTAATTCATTTTTCTTTTCTTTTTTTTTTTATAAATTCTGTTTTTATTTCAAAAACAAAAAACAAAAACATGCAATCTTACATGCCTGAGAAAGACATTGATTACAGAGAGTCATATGGTACATACAATATTGGTACAATTCTCCAATGACAAGGTGCTCTATACTAAGGCTTGGGTTACCATACCCGACATCACAAATAGAAGGAGAAGTTGTGTATTGGTACAGGGGCTGAGGGGGCAGGCCCTGTAGGTGAAAAAGGGCTTCACATGAGCTACTCTTTTCATTTCCCGGAAGGATAAACAAAGCAGTGTGCTCAGTCTTACTCAGGCGTGCACTTGGTACATATTGTACCCGTACAAACACATACAACTTGAACAACAATCAGTAACATAAGTCCACCTAGTGAGTTTCATCAGTAAGTGCTTTAAGGGAGTAAAAAGATGAGCAATGGCTGTGATACCCTACTAGCAGTCTTAGGAGGTGATCCCCAACCCCGTCAATGGATATCCCACATCATACTCTAATGTATGCTATGTACTCTAGAGAGACACGCATCAGGAGCACTGTGGCGTGAGTTGTAAGACTAACCTTGAGGAGTTAGCTACATAGTCCAACCACGGCTGCCAGGTCTGTAAGTAGACCATTCTGTTTTTATTCTCCCAGGCCACCAACTCCTCCATACGGCAAAGGTGTTGCATTTTCTCATGCCACATAGCCAGGGAGGGGGGATCTTCACACCTCCATTTCATAGGGATAATCAGTTTGGCAGCCGTGAGCATGAAGGTAGCCAAGTCCCTTTTCTTAGGGCGGAAGGACTGTTCTGGTTTCCACAAAAGGACGAGGGGGGCAGATAGTTTTAGGTTAAGTGCACACACCTCATTTATAGTTGCTTCTACCTCCTGCCAGAAGTCTTTTAACAATGGACAAGACCACCAGATGTGGGATATAGAACCCGTGTCTCCATGGCATCGCCAGCATGCACCTGAGGGCAGTAGATCTATCCTGTGCAGGAACTCTGGGGTTCGATACCATCTGGACAATATTTTAAATGAATTCTCCTGAACTCTTACACAACGGGAGAAACCATGTGAATTGTACAGGACAAATCTCTTATCCTCCTCATCCAGCTTGATGCCTAATTCCTTTTCCCATTCCCTCAGGTAGATAGGATCCCTGACCTCTGTATTAGACGCCATTGACTTGTATATCCGGGATAAGCATTTAGGGGCCATAGTGGGTAAGATAGAGTAGCTTTCCAGCCATGTAATATCTGGGAGGGGTAGTTTATTTGAGTGTGTAAATCTAGAGCACGTGGTTTCAAAGTCGTGCCTTTGAAGGATATCAAAATCTTGAGGAGATTTACCAGTTAAATGTTGGTAGAAATCTGAGGATGCAGACAACTTAACAAGGTCCTGTATTGTAAAGGCTGAAACTGAACGCCATATAGGTGAAATTGTAAGAGGCCTGTCCATTATGATCTGGGGAAGTAAATTAAGAGGCGTGATTGGTGATAGCATTCCCTGACCTACATTTAGAGCAATTGAGCTATAGCAAGTGTCTAGTGTGCTTCTAGTGAGGGCACTGATTGGTTTAAATGTATTAAGGAGTTTGAGCTTGGACCACAAAAGGGACTCCCTGTCCCTCCCCAACAGTGCCCTCTCTATATCCACATAAATAGGGGCAGGTCTGGAGCTGGCTAGGGCTTGCCATCTTTCGAAATGAATAGCTTGGATATATTGCGGTAGATTGGGTAGAGAGATACCTCCCTGCCATCTGTTTTTGATGAGGAGTGAATATGGGATTCTAGATTTTTTTTTTTGCCCAAAGAAACCTTGTAAATACCATTTTCAGTTTGTTTAAAAACGTTCCCGGCAAAGGGAAGGGCAGGGATCATAAGGTGTAGAGGAGTTGTGGAAAGACGTAGGTGGTCAGGAGATTTTTCCTTCCCAGCCAGGACAGCATGGGGGTAGCAATTGATGAGAGATGGGTTTGAATTTTACTTAGCAGCGGTAAATAGTTTAGTTTGTATAGTAGTTTAGGGTTGTGTGGGATCATAACACCCAAGTACTTGATGGCTACTGAAGGCCATTTAAATGGCGTAAGGGTTTTTATGCGTCGCTGTAAAGAATCGGAAAGAGAGATCCCCAAGGCCTCAGATTTTTCAAAGTTAATCTTGAAGTTGGAGGCCTCCCCAAACTTCTGAAATGTATCCATCACCGTCGGCAGTGCCTCAAGTGGATTTGAGATCATAAGTAAGAGGTCGTCCGCAAAGGCGGCAGTTTTGTGGTGGTAGTTCCCCAGAGAGATGCCTTTAACACCTTCATTTTGTCTAAATTTCAGGAGAAGCGTCTCTAATGTCAAAATGAAGAGCGATGGAGAGAGGGGGCATCCCTGCCGAGTCCCATTACTGATCAGGAAGGGTTCCGACATGGTTCCATTAACCAGCACCCTTGCAGACGGGGCCGTATATAAAGAAAATATAGCTGCTATAAATTGAGGAGGGAAACCAAACTGTGCCAGGGTTTTACGCATGTATTGCCAGCTCACTCTATCGAACGCCTTCTCGGCGTCTGTTCCTAAGAGGACTAGAGGGATCTTATTTTGTTTAGCATGGTATATAGCATGAATGACCCTGCCAATATTGTGCCTGCCCTCTCTGCCTGGGACGAAGCCCACTTGTTCCTCCCCCACCAGACCCGGCAGCAAAGAGGCTATGCGTGTGCTCAATAGTTTCGCCCACCACTTCAGATCTGTATTCAGAAGCGATATGGGTCTATAGCTTCCACACAGCTCTGGGTCTTTGCCTTCTTTAGGTAGGATTGTGATGTTTGCCGCCAGGGCCTGTGGGGGAAGTGTGGATCCGCTCATCAGAGCATTGCAGACACTGACAAAGTGAGGTGACAACAAATCGCTATACTTTTTATAATAAGAGATAGAATATCCATCTGGACCAGGACTTTTTCCCGAGGGGATGGATTGTAATACTTTTGTGACTTCCTCTGTGGTAAATGGCTGGAGTAGAAACAGTTTGTCCCCGGCAGACAGTGAAGGATTCCGAATTGAGTTCAAGAAAGTGCCAATTTTGCTATCTATATCTTCTGCGCGTATTTGTGAGGGATTGTTCTCAGCACCTAGGTCATACAATGACGTGTAGAATTTGTGAAATTCTTTTGCTATTAACGGGGTGGTGGTGACTCTCTGACCCGAGGAGTTTTTGACCGACTGTATAAAGGTTTTGACTCTTTGGGCACGGAGCATGTTGGACATAACCTTAGACCCTTTGTCCCCATGTAGGTAGTATTTAAAGCGTAGACATTGCAGGGTTTTAGCTGATTTAACATTCAGTATGTCTTTTAATTGAGAGCACAAGGTCTTCAGGATACCCAGTGTCTCCTCAGAGGGTGTTTGTTTATGCAATTTCTCCTGGGTGGAGATTTAGAGTAGCAAAGAGTCAATTTGTTGGTTTCTATGGCGTTTGACTCTGGTACCCAGGGCTATGAGTTCCCCCCTAATCACAACTTTGTGCGCTTCCCATATAACCGGGAAGGAGACTTGTGGGGTGACATTAGTCTGAAAATAGTCCTTAATTTTTTGTTCAATAAGTTTCCTGTTATTTTCATCCTCTAATAGCGTGTCATTCAACCTCCATGACCAGCTTTTAGACGGAAAACCCATAGAAAGGTGCATTATAACAGGGGCGTGATCTGATATGGTGGTGGGACCTATATGTATCTTTTGGACAGATGAAAGTGCCGAGTGTGAGACCAGTATATAGTCTAAGCGCTGGTATGTACCATGCACGTGAGAGTAGTAAGTGAAGTCCCTACCTTCTGGATTGAAAAGGCGCCACACATCAGCGGTATGCAAGTCTGCAAGAGCTGCCTGGACCTTACGGAGAAGCTTTTTCCTTATCAAAGGTGTAGAGGAGGTAGAGTCCATCTCAGGATCCAAAGTGAGGTTAAGGTCCCCTCCCATGATAATGACACCTTCTGCAAAGGATTTCAGCCGGTCCAAGGTCTGGGTTAGCCACTGCACCTGTTTAACATTAGGAGCATATAAATTAGCGATGGTCACAATTGAGTTCAAAACTTTCCCCTTGAGGAAAAGGTAGCGCCCGTCTGGGTCTGAGATTTGTGCTGACAGGACAAATGGGAAATTTTTACTTAAGCCAATTGAGACACCTCTGGCTGCCGAGGAATAAGTGGAATGAAACCATGTCGGAAACAATCTGCTATGTACTTTTGGTACACGAGTATGTTTAAAATTGGTTTCCTGCAGTAAAATCAAGTCTGCCCCCTCTCTCCGGAGCATATGGTACAATTGACTGCGCTTCTGAGGTACATTCAACCCATTGACGTTTAGGGAATATGTAAGTATCTTAGCCATCAAGAACTCTGTGTGGTGGTAGCACAAATAGCCACTGAAGTATCATCACCAGGTGGTTATTAACAAAACATACAATGAATGTACATAAGTAACTGGGGCTAGTTAGCCCGAGCGATATACAACAATGGTAAATAACAGTTGGGAACATCGGTGAGGGGGGGAGACAAAGAGAGAAGACCTAGTACTGTCTAGGTACTCCACTCACCCAACCTAGAAAGAAGTGCAAAGTGACATAATACGGCTTTCTGCCTGTAGGGACAAAGAGGGAGCCATCTCAAAACCCTGAGGGTACCTATCAAGTAGGTGTTAGAGCACCTTATCAGGCCCAGCTCAAGTGTCCCTATATTCAGAAGACCTTAACAGCTGAATAAGGGCAAACATTAGCAAACAACAATAAAAGGTTAAATAAAGAGAAAACAGCAAAGAAGAAGTGAATCAGTGCCAATAGCACCAACAGCAATCTAAATAGTGAGGGAAAAGAGGTTAAGAGACTTAGATTGCGTAAAAATAGAGCAAACCCTTGCCCCCAATAGGGGGTTGCAGCAGAATGGAGACTCAGTCCACAGACGCAGCCTTCCTCCTGGGCGACTTGAACTTGGAAGCCAGCTTCCATGGCTGCGGTGATGTCAGTGTCGGAATGTCCTCCATGTTCGCTGATGGAAGCCATGACGGGATCTCAATGGGTGAAACCTCCAGCGCCGACCAGATCTTGGCCAGACCCTCCGGGTGTTTGATGGCCACTTGTTTGCCGTTAATGACGGTGCTAAGCCCAAATGGAAAAAGCCATCGTATGGGATGTTTTCTGGAACGCAGGCGTTCGGTGAGTGGCTGTAGCGCTCTCCGCTTGGCTAGTGTGTTTGCCGCCAGGTCCTGAAACAGCTGAATTTTGTGATTGTCCATCATGATCGCCTCTTTTTCTCTGGCTGCCCTAAGAACCGCAGCGGTATCAAGATAGTTGAGTAGGGCACATATGGTGTCCCTCGGGGGTTCTTCCGGGGACGGTTTGGGCCTGAGAGCTCTGTGTGCCCTTTCAATCGTAATGGCGGCAGCCCGCTCCGGGCCTAGTAAATCAGAAAAGATCTGACGCACCGTATCAGTGAGTGAGTCTGCGGGGTATGATTCTGGGATGCCGCGAATTCTGACATTCTTTCGCCTCCCCCGATTCTCCTGATCCTCTAAGTAGAGGTAGGCATTATTGATCTGTGTGCGGAGCGCTGTAATATTGCTACAGACCGCCTGGCTATGTTGTGCATGTGCGGCCTGGGCATCCTCCAAAGCCTCGACACGGTGGCCCATATGCTTCATCTCCATCTTGATGTCCGCCAACTCCCTCATAACAGGTGAGAGTGCCTGTGAAAGAGTATGTTTAAGGAAGGACCTGGTGATAGGCATCGGGTCTTGTTCTCCCGGGTTGTCCGATGGAGCATACGAGCTTCCCCCGTCCGAGTCCTCTTCTGCAGTGGCGCGATATTCTTCAGTCGCCATCTTGCTTCTGCCGGCCGTAGAAGAAGTCTTCTTGTTGAGGAATTTATTCAGATCGCTCTGTGATTTTTTCGATCTCGGTGTTTGCTCCATATCTCTGCCTCTCTCTTTACCTGGTTTGCCCATGCTGCAGGCAGTTTAAACCACTGAAAAGCTGCTAGATCGGGTGTAGTGGTGAGGATCTCAAGCTTCAAGCGTCCTGCACCATGCTCGGCTAGCTCCGCCCCCCCTAATTAATTTTTATTTTCATCGTCATATTCTGACCCGTTTATAATTTGATCTGTCGTTTTTTATAATACCATTTTGGGTGTGTATCACTATTTCTTCAAATTTTTTTGGGGAGGTAAAGTTACGCCATTCACCAGATGGAATGTTTAAAAATATTTCAATAGTATGGTAATTTTTGGCACGTGATGATGCCCATGATGTTGATTTTTTTTTTCATTGTCTAAGTATTTGTGTTTTGATTTTGAGAAAAGATGGTGATTTGAATTTTTATATTTTTAAAACTTTTTATTTTTACTATTTTTGGGTCACCAAGTGGACCACAACATGTAATCATCAGACTGCAATTTATATAGAATAATGGAATTTTCTCCATTATCGTATACAGAAATAGCTATATTACAATTCAGTGCTGCCAACTGCTGGCCTGAATTATTGTATACAAGTAATGAACCTGGAAGCTTAGTACAGGCTCAGGCTCATTACTCACATGGAAGCCTTTCACAATCTCTGTGCCCGTGAAGTGTGTTTGTCAAGGAGGGCTGACCAATGCGCCCTGCATGACGCGCGTCTTCAACCTCGTTGTCACCCAGTTCCTGATGTCTTCCACCTAACTGCAAGACGTCTCTTACCGTACAAAACATGCCCTCCTTGAGCTGCAAAGGCAGAATGGTATTACCCTCCACTCACTTTATGTTGTACTGTGATGGCTGTTTGAGGGGAAAACACAGCCATCACAGTACAGCATGAAGTGAGCAGACACCCCCCTCACCACTCCCATTTCCCACCCCCAGCTAGCAGTACATGTAGCAGGAGGTAAGAATGTGCCCTTTCTCTATCACCCAGAATCTTGACTGCCACTTTCCATGCCGTGCAACATGCACAGAAGGTCACACCATGGCCAACTTAATATTAGGAACAGTACAAACATTGCTGGTGAGGGGACAAAAGATGTGGTGCCTACATTTCAAGGCCACCTGCGCCCTGTGGAGGCTGAACTGGCAAAGGAGGAGGAGGAGTAGGACATGGAAGAGGATAAAAACATCCTGAATTCTGCATAGAACTTGGTGATTTTCTGCCCAAGCCACAGGAGAGGAGAAGGAGGAGCATGAGGAGCTAGAGCGCAATGACAAAGATGTCGCAGATGACCCTGAGGCAGGGAGTCCCTCCGAGTACTTTGTGCAAATGGCCAGATGCATGCCAAGTTGCTTGTGTAGTGACAGCTGCATTATCACCATTGAACAGAGGGAGGACTACTGGCTCTCATCAATCTTAGACCCTTGTTACTGGTCCAAAATAAGGGCCTTTTTACACCTTCTGATAGGGGTAAAAAGCTGAAGTGCTCTTGAGACATCCTTTGTAGTCGGTTGGTTGCTGCCTATGTGCACCATCACCCACCCTCACGAAGGTC